>JAOWAR010165527.1:0-17100 GCA_028571005.1 Clathrina lutea
GAGTGTACGTAACTTTTGAAATGTCCCATTCAGAAGCAACAGAACCATACAATCTTTCATTCTTATTGTGTACTTCAATACGATCAGTTTTTTTTTGGTTTTGGTTAGTACGAAAAAGTATCAGACCCCTCCAATATGCCATTTGAGTTGCCTTCAATATACTGTTTGAACATGCGAATAGTAATAGTTTACTTTAGTAGCATTGTTTTTCTCTCATCATAGTCTTTACAATGAGAGGCATTTTCAGTGAATAATCTCTCTCTGTCGACAAGGCAGCCATATTTACTTACCTTATGCTAACATTTGCCTTGGCTTGTCGGAAAATACAAAGAGAAAGACCTGGCTTCAAAGTCCTCCTTCCATTGCTGGAAGCCCTCGATTGACTCGGCTCGGAGAAGTGGTTCTTAATCGGCGCTGGAACGAAGGAAGAAAGGAAGAAGGAATGAAGAAGGGAGGAAGGAAGGGCAGGAAGAAAGAAAGGAAAGATGGAAGTAAGAAAAAAAAAAGAAAGAAAGAAAGAAAGAAGGAAGGAAGGAAAGAAAAGGAAGGGACAATATCTACGAAACTTGCCAGAGCCTTCATCGCCATGCTCTAGGTGCTTCGTCAAGCTCACCGGGCCTGCCTGCAGCTGTCTTGGCAATCAGCCTGTCAGATCATGTCTACAAATAGAATGCGTAACTACAAATAGAATGTGTAACACTCTAGTACACATCATGTTGACATGTTGTATCATCAGGGCGCATGTATGCATTCATTCTGCTTGTGTGTTTTTCAAG
Source organism: Clathrina lutea (assembly GCA_028571005.1). Lineage (NCBI taxonomy): Eukaryota > Metazoa > Porifera > Calcarea > Clathrinida > Clathrinidae > Clathrina > Clathrina lutea. The sequence continues at coordinate 777 of JAOWAR010165527.1, forward strand.
TGTTCTGTTGTATATTCTTGAGATGGTTCAGCTTGTGCCTTTTTAAGGGGTCCCGCGACACTAAAATATCGGTACCCGCCACCTTAAACGGCGTTGCTAGTCGCGTCTGCTCATGAGTGGCGAAAATGCATCGATGTACCGTCGCCGATCCGGATCGGCGACGACCGTGCCGGAACTCGAAACCGACAGGGTTTGCTTGGAAGTTTTCACTCCGTCTGTCCTTCCGATCGTGCGAGAAAAATTCCAAAAAATGCGAGGCTTCTGTCAGCGGATGTCTAATCGAGGACGGAGAAAACCAGGCCGCTTCTGCAAGGCGGGCGTCGCTGAGAGGACGGCTGCTTTGTTCGAGTGGCGTTCGAACGAGCGCTCAGCAGGATGGGTCCAAATGCGAGTCGGTGGACGCTTCTGTTGCAACTGCGAATGGACGTACCATGGCCCCACGGAGAGCTGGCACGTCCGACACGTCGACTCGCGGTGAACCGAGGTTTGTAAGAGTAGGTAAATGGCATTTTTCGCCTACATGCAAGCTTCGCACAATGTCATTTGAACGAGTCTGTCGTGCCGTCTCAGGTTGGAAGACGTGTGGTTGATGTGTCCCTCGTGTCTGACAAGCTGCCAGAAGGTTGTGTCAAGTGCGGCACACGTCTAGACCGAACTCGCATTGTAAAAGAACGTGTCTACGGACTAGTTTCGCCACTGTCAATAGAGTGTACAAAGTGCAAGGTAAACAACGTCGCCGCTAGCAAGCAGCAGGAAGACGAGGGCAAGCGTGCTGTAGCCCCTTTCATTGCAAACACCAAGTCCACTCTTGGTAAACATGAGACAGATGGAGAGAGAAATAAATAGAGAAAATATCGAGAGAGAGAGAGAGAGAGAGAGAGAGAGAGAGAGATGGAGAGAGATAGATGGAAAGAGAAGGACTTCTGTTTTTTTCTTCTGTAAAGTTACACCTGTCATTTTTTTCTAAATATTTAGAATGCTGATTGTGTCGTCTGTCTAAATCACCTTTGCCAGCCATATTCACTTGGCAATACTTACCAAATACCTATCTGGGATCCATAAGTGAGAGTTTGATCTTCTGCAGTACTGATCTGTGGACATAAAACCCCCCTCAACTCTGAAACGAACATGGTGACCTACCCTTTTCTTTCCCTTTTCAGCTAGCTTCTGGCACCCTCCCTCTATAGCAGCCTTGAAATGCCCTCATATACTCGCCAATTTCTTTTATTGGCCAGATACATGAGAAAAATAGGTTTTCGCCAATACCCATATGGGAAGGGAGATTCTTCCATAACTCACTCTATTGGCACTGTAATCATGTGCTTAGGCTTCAGATTTCATGTATGGTTTCCTGTTAACTCTGAAAAGGAGTTGAATGGCCGTATGACTCAGCAAACCCTTTCAGGAAACGTGAAAAGGAGAAAAAAAACAAATATTACCTCCTGCAGTTAGACAACATTTAAAGAGTAAAAAAACTGAAACTTTACTCAAATAATTTAGTGTCCCGGGACCCCTTAACACCGCTGGCATCAATTGCCCCGTAGTACTTCTCTCTAAGGACCTATGTATTCTTTCCTTATACTTCCCCAAGTATTGTCAATAGAAAAAAAAACTGTTCTTATCGTTTTATCTCGGGTGCTTTCTTTCCGAGCGACTCCCTTTTCAAGCAGGCTTTTTGGTGTGTGAGCCTTGGCATATTCTTTGCTCCCGGCAGGCGGCACCGGTTTCCAGCTCTAGGAGCGTTCCTAATTGTCTAAATCACTACCAGTGGTAGTAATAGTTGTCGCAGGAAAAGCAGAAGTTCTAAAAAGCGACCACTGGTAGCAGAAGTAAAAGGCTATTTTTTTCCGTAGTTATGAAAAGTTTCCTTCTCAGAAGTTCCACCAGTTTTCTATAAAGCTACCTCCCCCATAGTGGGGGGAGGGTACCCTTAGATTAACTCAGAAATTCCTTTTAAGCATTTAACATGTCAGCTAGGCGTCACAACTGTCCACGGTGCCAGTCTGTGTCGTTCACAACAGCTGCTGGGCTGCTTAGGCATTCACTGTTTTACCACCAAGAAGCCCTGAGAGACGCAGAAGGTGACGAAGTACCAGACCATTCTGACGAGCCATTTTCACCCACTCCTCTTCAATCTCCTTCTAGCTGTAGTAATGATGGAACAGTCCATGGTCCGTACAAGCAGAAAATCCTCTACCCATTTGACAGCACTGCTGATTCATCTACAGCATGCATAGTCTGCTTTTCTCCATTCTTCAACCATCATTCGCTTTAGAAGCACCAACGGTTGGCTCATGCGTCATGCCACATCAATTACCTAATAATTTGTAGGCTCTGCCACAAAGAAACAGGCGCTGACAGCCGTGCAGCAAGCTGCGCACTTTAGAACAGCTCATAAAGGGCAGAGAGATGTGATTCCATTGCTGACAGTTCCAGGAACGCAGCACGATCCTTCCCCCAAATATTCTCTCGTCCCTCTGAAATTGCTCCTTCCTTATCCAAAGCCATTGACGACCTCTTTACTAAATCCAGATGTAATTCCGAAGTGACCAACCCCGAATTAGACACTCCTTAACTGAGCACTTGAAGGCTGGAGCGTCACGGACACTCATCCTCCACCCTCTCCCTCGACAGCAAGTGAGGACTCGTGGCTCTCTGTCCAACCTAACTCCCCTTCTCACCCTAACCCTAACCTTACTAGTGGTGATCAACTCTCTCAGAATGAGAACACTAGCGCTTGAAAGGACGCTCCATCAAAAGACCCACAGCGTAGCCCCTTCATTAAAAAATTGTTACACTGCCTTATCCTTTGTTCGACACCTAACGACTTGGTTGCCCTTGGCCCCAATCTGGCCACCACCATCATAGAAGAAGCTGCACGCATCCAAGAGAACAAGAAGGTCAAACCCGTGCGAACCTCTGATAATGGTAACAAGAACAGTAGTGGCAGCAGCCGTAAAGATCGGCAACATAGCAGCGGCTCTCAATGCACGAGGTGGTAAACGAGGCAAAGGAGCCTACAGCCGAGGTGACCATGCTCCCCAGTCCGGTAACCCTCAACCTCAACGCCCCTCCACCTACAAGACTAATCCAAATGAAGCGTCTAGGATCGAGAAACTCTATAGGACCAACAGGAATTAAGAACGCCATCCGCCAGATCCTTCAGGATGGGCCATCAACCTCATTCGATGATAGTACCAGCTCCGTGGAGCAATACTTCACTGCTGTGCACGCTCAACAAGTGGACTCTGAGGTTCACAAAAGACTCCTCAGAGACACCTTTCAGAACTTGCCGCCGATTCCTCCCAAGACATCATCACCCGACCGTCTTTTTTCATTGGAAGAAGTGAGGTCCCGGCTTGCCCGCGCAGCCAATGCTGCCCCTGGCCCCAACAGAGTCCACTGCCATCACATGAAAATCGTGGACCCTGAGGCAGCGATTTTTACTGCGCTATTTAACCGCTGTTTACAAATCGGCTGCATACCCCAGGACTGGAAGAAAGCACACACTGTCCTAATTCACTGCGTGATAAGCGTGGCTCAACGAAAGATCTGAGCAATTTTAGACCCATCGCTCTACAATCATGCCTTTATCACAGTAAACTATTCACCGTCCTCCTAGGCGACAGACTGTCCCGCTGGGCTTCGGAGAATAGCTTCATCAGTGACTGCCAGAAGGGCTTCCAAGCTGGCGAAGGCTGTTGCGAGCACGCCTTCCTTATGAATAGTTCCACCACTGACGCTAAACGCAACGACTAGGACCTTTACGTTGCCTGGCTAGACCTTTCATGCCAACACCTTTCCTAGTGTTCCGCACAGTGTCATACTTAACACCCTGCGCTTTCTATGCCTCCCTGAGCGTATCATGAACATCATCCAAGACATTTACACCGATGCGTCCACCACCTTCTCGACACCCGATGGTCCCACCGACGAGATTAGCATTCGTGCTGGTGTTAAACAGGGCTGCCCGCTGTCCCCGATTCTCTTCAACCTTGCCATCGAACCACTCCTCAGGAGGCTCCTGCATACGGGCAGAATTCAACGTCATGAATGTGACGCTCCTCAAAAAGTTGATAGGCTCTGAGAGCCTTGTAACTCCGCAAGCTCTCACCGTCGAAGTCTTTGTCGGGGCTGTGAATTAGATAGTCCGAAATCATGGACCTTTCAAAAGAGGATGGGACACCCCGAAGGTCTTTCCTCCACAGCTTTCCGTCGGAAGTACACACACGGGCCAGGTCTCCCGTAACTTCCAAATGAAACGGTATATCTGGCGGAATGCTGGCTTTGAGCTCCAAAGGCTGGGCGACGCAGCTTTGCTCTCCAGATGTAGATCAGTACATTCAATTTTTGGCAAAGGGCGTACTGCCAATCGATCTTAGTAAGTTTGGGAACGTCCAGGTACCGAGACTCTACAGACTCCCCCAATACGTCGTAACTCCTTCATCGACAATGCTGCTAATTCCTTCCAACACTTTGGAACCACAAGTGAGCTAGTGCAGGAATCCATTTCCGATCGACGCCCGACAGAACGAGAGAAGGACCTGGAAGAACCGAACCGCGAAGGACCGTCATCGATCGCGCGATCGAAAAGCGATCGAAATAAAAGTGCCATCTTGCGCCATTTTGGCCTCACACCCAGCCCGCACCATGCAGGGCATAGGAAACAGGTTTCCAGAAGATTGGGCTATCAATAGATTATGCATATTATTCATTTTCATTTTCATCTGATTACGGACACGCTGCTCGATGCACGGCGTCGTTTAATGCACGAAATTGTCTTGGCGACTTGCAGAGACTTCCCATAACTGCTTTCACGAAGAGAAAGAATAAATCGAGCGGCTACACAGGATAACCTATTGCTTGTCGGCCTTTTGGCGAAGACCAAGTAGTATCTGTTCATATCAGTTTGATCTTGGGTGTTCTCTTTCCGAGTGACTCCCGTTTGAAGAGGGCCTTACGGTCTATGAGCCTCGGCCTATTCTTTGCTCCCGGCGACGGCGCCGGTTTCCAGAGCGTTCGTAATTGTCTAAATCACTAAAACCAGTGGTAGTCGCAGCAAAAGCGAAAGTTCTTAAAAGCAACCACTGCTGGTGGTAGTAGTGGGAAAAGTAAATTTTTTGTCTGTAGTGAAAAGTTTTCTTGAGAAAAGTGCGACCAGTTCACAGTGAAGTTACCTTCCCACCCATTCACACTTCTCCACATTCGGAAGAAAAGGAATGTTTTTTCACCTAGAACCGCACGTGTGTATCGCTACTTTTGCCCTCGCAAAATGGAGGGGGAGAGCCATCCGGAGGTTTTGGAAAATGCTCTTTAAAGTGGATCTTTTGAAAACCAATCTTTTTGATATGTGAACGGGGTTTGAAAACGGAATCTCTCCTCCGGAGACTTAGTCCATTGTCTTGGGCAATAGAAATATATGGCGCGCTGGCTCAGCAACAACAGCAAGCTTTTGCCAGCCACGCATATGTGCACGTCCAAGCGGGAAATTTGACTTGTATTCGCGCAGTGTGTCTGCCAGTGATTTCTCTCCTTGTGCCTGTGAGTGTGCGCGCGACCGGTTGGAAGTTTCTACATGCCGACATTAAGCACCGCGGAGATCCTACGCTCCATGTGCCGTTTGTAATGGCCAAACGCAGCGCTTGAAAGGCTGCATTTTGCTGATGAATCTTCTCGCTGGAATGATGGTTTGCCACACGAGGAACGTTGTAGCCCTTTGCGCAGAAACTTACCATCACCAGAAAGCAAGACTTTGCTCACCACTCCCAGTTGGAGAGTTCTTCCGTAATTGAAACCGCCCTGATGTTGAAAAGGATGGCGGGGAGAAAGAAGCAGCGAAGGCGACATTATTGGTTGAGGCCAGAGAGGACATCGTTATGGTGGGACAACCTCCGTGATGGCGCTTCTGTGTCGAAGCATTACAATTTCCATATGAAGAGTTTCCAACACCTTTATGATAAGCTCAGTCCGTTTCTTGAGAAGACACAATGTGGAAAGCAGTTGATGCAGAAACACAAGTTGGTCTCACTTTGTGTTACCTCAGTGAAGGGCGATTAAGGAAGACTGCCAATGCTTTTGGTCTGGCACTGAGCACTGTCAGTGAAATTGTGCGTAAGGTCACCGAAGCTTTTGCCACAAAACTTGGTCCTAGGTACATTAAGCTGCGGACAACTGAAGATGTGACTGAGCTGACAACGAAGTTCTTCCACCAGCATGGAATGCCACAGTGTCTTGGTGCTATAGATGGCACGCACATTGACATTTAAGCAGCCTCACCACAATCCCCTCGACTACCTGAACCGCAAGAGCCGGTATTCTCTTAACGTACAAGCCGTTTGTGAGAAGTACTGCTTCTAGGATGTCTGCATAAAATGGCCTGGGAGTGTGCATGACACGAGTATTTGCAAACTCCATTATCAATGAGTCTGCGAAATGGCACTGTTTCTCTGTGTCCAAGAAAACTCCTTGATGAATGAGGCTGTTGGTGTTTTTCTGCTGGGGACCCAGCGTATCCTCTCCTGCCATTCCTTATGCTTATGAAAGAGTTCGTTGGTCGTGGCTCAACCAGTCAAGAACAGTATTTTGGTCTCAAGCTTTGTGGTGCACAAATGGTGATGGAATGCTCCTTTGGACGTCTAAAGGCTCGATTTGGTATTCTGCGGAGGCCATTGGACACCAATCTGCAGGATCTGCCGTATCTCACCTACGCAGGCTTTGCTCTCCATAATTTTTTGTGAGATGCATGCATAGAGCATAAGTGAAGATAAAGTAGAGAGCCTTGGAATATGATCGTCGCTTCCAACCAGCTACTGTGCCAGCAAGAGATAACAACAACACCCAGGGCATTGTTACATTGTGGTGTGCCTTCAACGGCAAGCAGCTGCCCATGTCAATGGTCCTAATCTCATTCTGTCTCATGATCAGCAGGGAATTTAGTAATTGACTCAAATATATGCCTTGCGAGATATGGACAAATTCCATTCCTGTATCCAGACCCCACCCCACCGAGGTACCAACAGGCACAAGACACGGGCAAGATCAACATTTTTCAAATGGACCATACCATACGAGTCCAACAGGAAACAAAACAGGTGAAGGACTCCAGCAACGTTGCTGAGGAGATGCCATTGGAGTGCTCACTTGAGGTTGATTGGTAAGTTGTTGACAAGGACTGTGCTGGGTGGATGTGGCACCAGGGGGGAAACATGAATGCATGGTTTGCATCGAGCCCCGGCTTGGGTTCAGGACAGAACTTGCAGCCTGACCCATTAAAACTTGCTGGATCATGGCAAATCCACTCGTCAAGGCATCAGTCATTTTTGCTATTTTGTCCATCAGCGTCTTGACCGTTTTCTTGTGGTCTTCATCAACATGTGCCATTTCTTGAAAACTTCTTGAGCTGCACTTCCTCCTGTGCAAGAACTAGCATCTGTGCTAGCCTTCCGCTTCAAACGTTCGTGCCTATGGTTCTTGAGGCGGTCATCCAAAAGCTCTTACCTCCTGTTTTGCAGATGTTGAAACCGTGGACCCTGATTCTTCATCCAGCAGCTCTAGATCTTGTCAGCCACTCTTGACAACAGGAGAGGGTGAAGCTGACGGTGAGCTAGCAGTGTCCCTCGATGATGATGAGGCTAAAGCTGGGGTTGAGGTCAAGTCCACACTTTCTATTCCCCTGATCAGCTGTTCTGTCGCTGACGAGACACCCCGTATTTTCTCGCACTGCTCATAAAACATTGCCACGACTCATCCTTGTCTGCTCCATCGTCCGTCATCCACCGCTTCTTGAAACATCTTCCTCAGCGCTTTAAACTTAGTTGACAATCTCTTTGGCAAGGGCTGCCTTGCTGACACTATCTGCAGTTCCATCTTCGTTTTTCTTGCCACTCTCGACTGTCAAAGAAGGTACATTCTCAAGATAGATCTCAAGAATATCTTGATACTTCGACTTGACAGTCTCCCGGTCATATCCCTCTGCTGTCTTCCTGGTCTTGTATTCCGACGTGCTCGACAACAGCAATTCCACCTCATCATCCTCCCAGACTAACGTCTTCTCCTCCTTGTCCGCGTCTTAAGCTTTGCCGCGCTTTCCTTGGTCTTCGATGTCGCGACGGAAACTTGTCCACTCGTCGCAGGCTGACCACTCGCCGAAGCTTGACTCTTGCCGTGCACAGCCTGCAGCTCCGCCGCGGAAAACAATCATAGCTGGAATCAAGAGCAGTCCAAGATGTGCGAGAAGCTGGAAACAAATGGTCACAGGAAGCAGCCACATGTAGACGTGCCACTGCGAGGCCTGCATTTCGCGCCACGCACGAAGCGAGCCAAAATTGCTCTCCCATGGCAACGTGGTGACCCCGCAATCAGACAAACATTGGATTGCCGTTTGCATGTGAACAGGGGCTCCGGATTCACCGCCAAGCGTGTATGAACACCGAAAACTGATCAATTTGGAAACGCTTCGAAAACAGAGCTCCTCAAATCCAGAGCCGTGTGAATAGGGTCTTAGATTAGCGCAGAATTCCATTTCACTATTTTACATGTCAACTAGGCGTCACAGCTGTCCACGGTGCCAGTCTGTGTCTATCACAACAGCTGCTGGGCTGCCTAGGCATTCACTGTTTTACCACCAAGAAGTCCTGAGAGACGCAGAAGGTGACGAAGTACCAGACCATTCTGAAGAGCCATTTTCACCCACTCCTCCTCAATCTCCTTCAAGCTGTAGTAATGATGGAACAGTCCATGGTCCGTATAATCAGAAAATCCTCTACCCATTTGACAGCACTGCTGATTAATCTACAGCATGTGTAGTCTGCTTTTCCCCATTCTTCAACCATCATTCGCTGAAGAAGCACCAACGGTTGGCTCATGCGTCATGCCACATCAATTACCTAATAATTTGTAGGCTCTGCCGCAAACAGGCGCTGACGGCTATGTGCATTAACATAGATCCCTAAAGGAGGCGGGTAGCGTTATGCCGTCCGTAACGGTTCTCGATATACCGGGTTTCTCGCATCTTCCTTCGCTTAAGACGTTTGATAATCGCCGTAAAGCCACTTTTGGCGTTCCGTGACGACCGGAAGTGTTGTGACAATGTTGGCCCTTATGGCTATGGCACTGGACAGGATCGCCTGTGAACGGCACAATAGCAGCTGGCAGCTGTGATGATAGTGCAATATGCGCCGTCAAGCTTGCCACGTCATCCAACTCTTCGATGCTAGTCAGTCGGGACGATGACCCAGGCATTTTTGCAATCGTCTTATTATTGGACGTGCGGATGTAGAGCTGTACGTGGCCAACGCAAGTCAAGACTTGAGCAGCTTTAACTTTGTGAGGCAATACTGCCAGGTGGTCCAGATCCGCCTGGAATGAGGTTAGGGAGGGTGGCAACAAGGTCGGCCCACTATATCCAGTTTGGACCGCCGTTGAACCAAGGCACAGGTGCAATTGCTCCTGGACCGGCTACAACACCAAAGAGGCGCAATGTTAGCCAGGGGCAGGTATCAGCCCGACTACCAAGGCCCAGCTTGGTGGGAGCGCAGGAGCGCTGAACATGAACATTGAGTTGATGAGATGTGTGCTGCTGCCAGTGTTGTCTCCACCAGATGCTAGATCTCCATCGCCAGGATAGAGGCACACTGCCGATCAGATTGTCTCATTGGCAGCCACGAGTGGTCAGAAACCTGTGCGACAATTTCGCCATTCAAGGTGCAGAATGCGGCACGAATAAAGGTGCGGCACATGTTTTCCGTGGTCCATCAGTCGGAACCTCTCCCCAGTGACATCGACGTTGAACTCACCCTACTCACCAGCCGAATCGACAACAGCTCGGACGTGGCGGATTTCAGCTGCACCAAGTGATCTGATTAAGCCAGGTGTCTTACCCACGGTCTTTGTGGCTCTGTGAGTGTCCTGTCCAGCAGCAATAATTCCAGCGGCAGTGAATGCAATCCTGAAACCAACTTGGGCTGGGCCGACAATCGCAAGCTCTGCAAGCCATTTTGCACCGTTTGGTGTTAGCTGCAAAGCGTCAAATGAGCTCCTAGATGACTCTGCAGAAAAGTGGAGTCTCATCCGGATCGTCCTGAGCATTGTGGGGCGCTGACTCTTGTTGGAAAAATGACAGGGAAGCGACCAGGTTGAAACTCGTCCTTCCTGACTTCTGAACCCAGGCTCTGAGCAAACTTGCGTGCTCATTGGCGATGGCCTTTTACGGCCCTTCTGTTTCGCAGGAGGCATCACTCACACGGCTTCAGCTTTCGCCGAATAGTCTCTCGATGTTCCTTCCGCCATCAGTGGCAGACTTGCTCTATGCGATGAGTCCTAGTAAATCTGTAACTCACTGCAGTTTTAACGCCACAGGTCGTTGCCACAGAACCTCAGTCAACTTACAAGGCAAGACACCCTTGGAACGCAGAATAAACGGAGAACACCGAAGGTGAAAGACCTTGGAAAGCGCGTATGACTGAGAAGGCAATGCACACTTACGGCGACAGGTAAGTGCATGTGTAAGGGCGTGAAATTGAGTGTGAAAAAAAAAAAGAAGAGGCTTGAAGACCAAGCAAAGCAGACACACAAGATAATAAGAAAGGGAAAACAATGTTCTGCAAGAAGGAATATAAATAAATGTTATAAGGAAAAAGAAAGGAAAAAAAAACAAAGTGCTCAGTCACCTCCGCTGAGATGTTTGATGTAAACGTCCCTTAATGCAGTGTTGGCGTCCATGCAGCAGAGGCGGCGAACGTGCGCAATATCTCCGGGCGACTCCCAGTCGGCTAAGGACATCCTCGTTTTCTGGTCTCCAGCCACCAAGTGCTCCCACGACAAACACCATTACAGCAACGTTCTTGCCGGGGAGACTGGCCTGGAGGCACTCAAATTTATTGGTCTTATGAGCCGTGGCGGCGTCCAGAGCGTCTTAGTCGTTGTCAAAGGGTACATCGATGGCAATCACCGTCACTTTGTTTCCCTCAGTGACGCATAAATTGGGGTGTTCCCTCGCAACCGGGTCTCCGGGGACGTGCTGGTCAACATGCACCGTTCCATGTTTGATGGCCTCTTTCAGCCGGGTTTGGATCTTCTTGTGCCTTTTTGTCGGATGGAAACAAAGTTCGAGGGACAATATGGCACAACACGTGTAGCAAGGTCTCTGACAAAGGACACTTCTGGCAACAGGATGTTGAGTTAGAAGCGAACCGCGCAAGAGTGTTGCTCAGCGGAAGTAGGTCCAGTCGGGCACGGTGAATAAAAAGCCAGTCGCAGAAGCGAACGGCAAATCCCGAGCGTAGGCATGCCAAGTGGTTGCCTGCCGTACTTGTCGTTGCTGAGAGATCAAAGCACTTTGCCCTGTGCTGGAAGGGAAGTGCAAGCGTCAGCGTGACGTCAGCCGATTTCCAGCCGGAGTTGACAGGGCATGATGGAATGGGTGAACAAGGTGTCAGCAACAGACACAGACAAGTTTTCGTCATGGACGACGGCCTAGATGGCGAGGCGCTCGCTCTCGACCAGAGGGTTGAAAGGTCAGTAGACATACTTATTCCGCTGGCTTCTCCATAAATGAGGCACGTGCGATATCAGCTGTGGCGGGATCAGGCGAGGTGTACATCCGAGTAGCCTGGATATCGATTTCCGTTGGGTGTTGAAAACCAAGGCAGCCCGATGTGGTGGAGCCGTAAATGTAGCTATTCGAAGCACGGTGTGGAAGGTTACAGATGGCTTTGATGGTCCGAGTCAGCGTAGATTGGTATTGACGCAGGTCTTTCTTTCGCACTGGGCATGTGCAGAGTGCATATTGCCAGGTCGGTTGGATGAAGCACTTGAACACATCTAGCTTTTTACCAGGGAGCAAGGAGGCTCTGGCCGATGGCCTTGACCTGGCCTTCGAGGTTAACAGCTCGTTAAGCTACAGTTCTGAAGTTACGCTGTGCACCAGCAGGTGTACCAAGATAGTGGCATGAGCCGACTTTCGTGAGGGGCTCAATGGGCTACTATCCTATCTTGAAAACGGACGGAACAACTTGCTGCGGGCTTTTAGCGCACTTGAGAGAAAGTAAGGCGCACGTAGAAGGTCGGAAGGGCAGTCCAAGCGTGTCGGTGATATCCGTGGCAACGTCCAGAAGCTGTTGAAGGCACTGCGACGATTTGCTAAAAAGGACCAGGCCGTCAGCGAATGCTGCGAGGACCAGAATGACTTTGCCGATGGCATACTGGCCGAAGATGGAGGTGCGGGCCATATGCAGGAGCCTCCTCAGAAGTGGTTCGATGGCAAGGCTGAAAAGAATCGGTGACAGCAGGCAGCCCTGTTTAACACCAGCATGAGTCTCGTCGGTGGGACCATCGGGTGTCTAAGGTGGTGGACACATCGGTATAAATGTCTTGATGATGTTAATGATACGCAGTCGGAGTGCCAGCCATCAAAAGTGGTCGCATAGCAACCGACATTTAAGGCGTGTAACATAGAACAATATCGAGCATAATAACATGATACAAACATCTGTCACTATCGCTGGATGTGCCACATCAGCGACACAGGGAGGCATAGAAAGCGCAGGGTGTTAAGTATGACGCTGTGCGGAACTCTAGGAAAGGCGTTGGCAAGGTCTAGCCAGGCAATGTAAAGGTCCTTGTCGTTGCGTTTAGCGTCAGTGGTGGCACTATTCATAAGGAAGGCGTGCTCGCAACAGCCTTCGCCAGCTTGGAAGCCCTTCTGGCACTCACTAATAAAGCTATTCTCCGAAGCCCAGCGGGACAGTCTATCGGCTAGGAGGGCGGTGAATAGTTTATAAAGGCATGATTGTAGAGCGATGGGTCGAAAATTGCTCGGATCTTTCGTTGAGCCACGCTTATGAATTAGTACAGTGTGGGCTTTCTTCCAGTCCTGGGGTATGCAGCCGATTCGTAGACAGCGGTTAAATAGCGCAGTAAAAATCGCTGCCTCAGGGTCCACGATCTTCATGTGATTATAGTGAACTCGGTCGGGGCCAGGGGCAGTATTGGCTGCGCGGGCAAGCCGGGACCTCACTTCTTCCAGTGAAAATAGACGGTCTGGTGATGGTGTCTCGGGAGGAATCGGTGGCAAGTTCTGAAAGGTGTCTCTAAGGAGTCTTTTGTGAACCTCAGAGTCCACCTGCCGTTCAGCGTACACAGCAGTGAAGTATTGCTCCACGGAGCTGGTATTACCGTCGAATGAGGTTGGTGGCCCGTCCTGAAGGATCTGGCGGACGGCCTTCTTCCTGTTGGTCCTGTAGAGTTTCTGGATCCTAGACGCTTCCTTTGGATTAGTCTTGTAGGTGGAGGGGCGTTGAGGTTGAGGGTTACTTGACCGGGGAGCATGGTCACCTCGGTTGTAGGCTCCTTTGCCTCGTTTACCACCTCGTGATCGAGAGCCTCTGCCACGTTGCTGATCTTTACTGCTGCTACCACTACTGCCACTACTGTTCTTGTTACCATTATCCGAGGTTCGCACGGGTTTGACTTTCTTCTTGTCCTCTTGGATGCGGGCAGCTTCTTCTATGATGGTGCTGGCCAGATCGGGGCCAAGGGTAACCAAGTCGTTGGGTGTTGAGCAAAGGATGAGGCGGTGTAACCATTTCTTGACGAAGGGGCTACGCTGCGGGTCTTTCGATGGAGCGTCCTTTGAAGCATGAGTGTTCTCATTCTGAGAGAGTTGATCACCATTAAGGTTAGGGGTAGGGTGAGAGGGGGAGTTAGATTGGACAGAGAGCCATGAGTCCTCACTTGCAGTCGATGGAGAGGGTGGAGGGCGAGTGTCCGTGACACTCCAGCCTTCAAGTGCTCGGTTAAGGAGTATTAGAGTGTCTACTTCCGTGTGGGTCACTTCAGAACTACATCTGGATTCCGTAAGGAGGTCGTCAATGGCTTTGGATAGGGAAGGAGAAATTTCAGAGGGAGGAGAGGATACTGTGGGGGAAGGATCGTGCTGCGTTTCTGGAACTATCGGCGATGGAATCGAATCCCTCTGCCCTTTATGAGCTGTTCTAAAGTGCGCAGCTGCTGCACGGCCATCAGCGCCAGTTTGTTTGTGGCAGAGCCGACAAATAATTAGGTAGTTGATATGGCATGACGCATGAGCCAACCGTTGGTGCTTCTTCAGCGAATGATGGTTGAAGAAGGGGGCAGAGCAGACTACGCACACTATAGATGAATCGGCAGTGTTGTCAAATGGGTAGAGGATTTTCTGATTAAACGGACCATGGATTGTTCCATCATTACTACAGCTAGAAGGAGATTGGGGAGGAGGAGTGGGTGAAAATGACTCTTCAGAATGGTCACTTAGTACTTGGTCACCTTCGTCTCTCAGGGCTTCTTGGTGGTAAAACAGAGAATGCCGAAGCAGACCAGCAGCTGTCGCGAATGACACAGACTGGCACCGTGGACACTTGTGACGCCTAGTTGACATGTTAAATAGTTAATTAAAAAGGAATTTCTGAGTTAATCTGAGTTAATCTAATCTAAGGGTACCCTCCCCCCACTATGGGGGGGAGGTAACGTACTGAAAATTGTTACTTCTCTGAGAAGGAGACTTTCTACTACTGAAAAAATTTGCTATTACTACTACTACTACTACTACTACCAGTGGTTGCCTTTTAGAACTTCGCTTTTTACTGCGACTACTACTATTACTACCACTGGTTTTAGTGAATTAAACCGTTAGGAACGCTCTGGAAAGCCGGCGCCGCCTGCCGGGAGCAAGGAATAGGCCAAGGCTCACACACCAAAAGAAGCCTGCCTCAAAAGGGGGGAGGGAGTCGCTCGGAGAGAAAGCACCCGAGATCAAACTGATAAGAACAGATACTACACTTGATCTTAGCCAAAAGGCCGAGAAGCGATACTTTCCACCCTCTGGTCACGCTTGATTTATTATTTCACTTCTTGAAATTAGTTGTGGGAGGTCTGTCCAACTCTCTGCGACAAAATTTCGTACATAAAACGAGGTCGTGCACGTGATCAAAAATGGCGATCGCCGTTCCGCGTTGCTCGATCGTGGGCGCGGGCTGCACTGCACTGCAATGTGCAAGCAGCTCAGTTTCTTCTCAAATGATGACCACTGCATGCAGCTGACGACTACGGCCGCGCTCTGCAACGTCGATCCTCAACAAGGCTGAAGACATGAAGCAACTCGACCTTTGCGCTGTCGTGAGTTGGCCCTTGCCTTTCCTGGAGCGGTAGAAATTTTGCTCAGCCAGGTTGCTCCCTCTCAGCCTTGGGAAGTGCATTTTTAATGCTGTTGGAGTAGAGTCGCCTGGTTGTTCCTGTGAAAAATAGCCGGAGCCCTGTCTCTTCCCGGCGCAGGCTGAGGTTGCCTCTTTGCCCTCCTATGGTAAGACAGAATTGACCTCGGTGTTGCTCACCTGTCCCCGTTCTGTGGTCGGCCTGTACGTCCCGGCTACGCTCTGCTTGTTTGTGTCTGATCTCTCACCCCTCCCCTATCCTTTTCAGTTCTGTCTGCCTGCCCGTCTGTCTGTGCCGTTCGTTCTTGCCTCAACCTGTCCATTGCGTGTAATCAGTGGCTCAGAAACAGAACCTAAAAACCTTCCCACAGGCTTCGGGCTTTTTCAGGGCTATGGATGTGGATTGACAGGTTATATTAATTTTTCCTTATTCCTTCAAATGGCAGGCAGATTGTGTGGTTTACTTCACGGTGCGGGCGTGCGTGCATATGTATGTGTGTCAATAAGTGATGCAAAACATAGTTGGGCCAGAGGAAAGGTGAAATGCGACTCCGTTGTCAGTGAGCAAAATAAACTTGCAATAGCAGCAGAAGGCCCGTTTCATCCGTTAAACATCATCTTGATACAAGAGAAAAAACACTGTACAACTGAGAAACCTAGACACTTCTATGCCCGGCCGCTGTTTCAGTACGTATCTCAAGACAGGACAGGCACTAAGGGATGACAACAGATCCCAGGGCCGTACAGAATAAGCAAGAAAGGAAGAGCAGTGTATGACTGCTAACAGCTTTTGAACTTATCATTTTGATCTGGAGCTCATTTTTGCCATTGTCTGTGTGTGTGTGTGCACGCAGGCGCGCACGTCATTTCACCTGTGTTGTCGTATCAGGCATGGTACCCGTGCACATGACTTTAACTTCAGTGCACGACAAAAGACACTGGGATTTGTGGTTTTTCGTACAGTTGATTTTTTCAGTAACCTTGGCCTGCATTTCCTGAAGCGTTATTGGGCAAATTGGAGTGTTGATGCAAGCTTTTCCGTAAAGCATGTGCATCATGTAGGGTACACATTATCATTATTATTATTATTCTCATTATTATTTTCATTATTATTCTCATTATTATTTTCATTATTGTTC
>JAOWAR010165528.1:0-10179 GCA_028571005.1 Clathrina lutea
CGGCACATAAAATTCTCATGCTATAGTATATAGCATGAGATTTTCATGTGCCGAGCGAACATAATGGAGCGAGTCTCAAACTTTGATCGGCTCACGCGAGCCCTCGAGCCCTCATGTCCGCGACCCCGCCGACCGTGACTGGAGTTGAAAAGGCAGTCGCCAAACGGAACTTTCCGGTCGCATTTTGCGAGTAGGCGACCGGATCTTTCGAGCCCTGTCCCCATTGAGTTGCTCAATGGCAATGATGACGACTTCTGTGCCCACGCTGGGCTGCCGAGCTGCGAGGTGTTTGCAGCAATATGTGCCTACCTCGAGCCGAAGGCTAAACATCTGCTTCGCTGGCGAGGGAAAGTGGCAATGGAGAAGATGTGCCAACCTGGTCGAAGCAGGAATGTTCGTCAAGATTGGTCACCTCAAGGGTAAGCATATCGTCTGTCTATTCAGCAGCAAGTTTTTGCTGTTCTTCTTAAGTTGAGGACAAGCTGTCCTGTGAGAACAGTCGCTCGACTCTGTGGTATTCTGAAGGCTACCTTCTCTTTGATGTTTAAGACATGGATCAAATGTTTTTCTGTTACGAGTTGGAAGCCCTCACGAAGGCGACAGGTAGCCAGTGCTCCAAGAGAGGTGCTGCAGCTTTCAAAATCCTCCCCAAGACTCGCATGGTCATCGACTGTACTGAAGTGTTTATTGAACGCCCATCTGGATTGAAGGCAAGACAACAAGTCTTCAGCAACTACAAGCACCACAACACGATCAAGTTCCTTGTTGGCTGCTGCATGAGTGGGAGTTTGGTGCACGTGTGTCAAGCAAGCCTAAGGTGGCCAAGCCAGCGACAGGAAGATCACATGGGAAGATACCCTGGATCAGCTTTCTCCTGGTGAAGCCGTCATGGCCGATCGTGGCTTTCTTGTCCAGGATGAAGTTACTGCAAAGGGATGTAAGCTGCACAGCCCAAATTTTACACTACCAACCACACTCAGCTTATGTCAGCCAAAGTGACCGAAACACGGCGCATTGCTAGAGCGAGGATTCACATCGAGTGTGTAATCAGCGTTCCAAGCTTTTCAGTACTTTGAAGTTTCTTCCCCTAAGTTTGCTCCATGTTTCCGAGCAGACTTTTAAGGTGTATGCATTTCTAACAAATTTCCAGAAACCAGTTATCGCCAATGTTGTAGATTTGTGAATTCAAAGTTTTAGAATGTCCTGGATTACTATCGTGAATTCACAAAAAAACCCAAGCTCACCTCACAATCCAGCCAAGATAGTTTGCGCCAACACAAACATGTCATATTTCATCAGTTTTGAACTCACTTGTATTTTCTATCGAGTAAAAAAATGGTTTTATACACACACAATAGGTGGACAGACGATGACATACAAGATTGAGACTTTTCGGCGTCTACACCGTCTTCAGTCAGAAAGAAAAACAACCAAGTCAATACCTACATGTACACAAAAGATATGCTGCTGTTGATTTCTAGGCGGTCATGCCTTTTTATGTCCTGGAGAAGAAATGTGATCGGGAAGTGGATGGCGCTAGAGCCGTGATGAGAGGTGCTAGGGATGAGATTGGTATGTGAATGTGACGCCACATGCTTATTGATGGTGTGAAAAAGTATCTCTGAAGAGACCTATGGAAGGAAGCCTGTACCTAAGTCCTCCTGGCGACGCTTCAGTTCTGGGTTTTGGGCCTTGATGGCCATCACGAGCTTCTTCAATTTGAAGTCACAGGATCTCGCGCTGGTGTCTCAACACTGTGAAATGCATGTTTGGCCGACACTCTGGGTGCTCCTTCCTGTAGTGTTGGCCAAAGACGGATGCATCAGTGTGGTCTCTAGCGGAAGAAACATGCTCCCGAGTGCGCTCATGTAGGCAGCGGGTGGTAAGGCTGATGTATGTTTGATTGCAGTGGATGCAGGTAGCAGCATAGATAAAGTTGGAGTCATGGCAAATGCCTGGCGAAAAGCATGCCCCGCGTGTTAAAACACCTGCGCGACACACTGCGACTTCAAATAGAAGAAGCAATGGCCCGTCAAGGCCCAAAACCCAGAACTGAATCGTCACCAGGAGGACTTAGGTACAGGCTTCCTTCCATAGGTCTCTTAAGAGATACTTTTCCAAACCATCAATAAGCATGTGGCGGCACATTCACGTACCAATCTCACCCCTAGCATCCCTTATCACGGCTCTAGCGCCATCCACCTCACGCTGACATTTCTTCTCCAGGACATATAAAATGGCATGAGTGCTTAGAAACCCACAGCAGTTTCTCTTTTGTATAGGCATTGACTTAGTTGTTTTTCTTTGTGACTGAAGACGGCGTAGACGCCAAAACATCTCGATCTTGTACTTCCATCGTCTGTCCACGTATTGTGTCTGTATAAATCCAATTTTTGACTCGAAAATGTGCATGGACCGTAAAGAGTTTTTCCTCCAACTCTGTGCATTTCCTATAGACTGCGCTTATGCAGATGTTCGTGGTACTACAGGTCTAAGATAGTATTTATCATCCTTACATGGCTGAACTGAACATTATCAATATTGATAGAAAGAGATAACGCGAGGAAGATTAAGAATGAGAAAGGAGAATCACGTTATACACCCACAGAGGTAGAGAGACAAGGAATGAAGAAAAAAACATTGGCCTCAGGTGGGGCTTGAACCCATGACCTCGGATTTGCGCTCCGACCCTCTAACCCTGAGATCCACACCTCAACCAAACCATTCAACTTCATTTTGTCTCCCTGCCGACAGCATTGCGACTGCGTAGCTCTCCGGCAATGCTGGCGGTAGCGAGACAAAACGAAGTTGAGCGATTTGGTTGAGGTGTGGGTCTCAGTAGCTCAGCGATTAGAGCCTTGGAGCGCAAATCCGAGGCTGTAGGTTCGAGCTCCACCTAAGGCCAATCATTTTTTTCTTCGTTCCTTGTCTCTCTACCTCCGTGGGTGTACAACGTGAATCGCTTTCTCATTCTTAATCTTTCCCGTGTCACAAAGTATCTCTCTATAATTTGTTTACTCGTCTCGTGAGGCTAGGGCAATCCTAGTCTCTTCACAACTCTCCTCCGGGCAGGAAAAGTGTTTGGCGGGTACCTGGCATGGGCAGCCATCCCAAGTTTGGATCGCGGCAGCCGGAGAGCTAGGTAGTAGCAATGTGGTTCGAAGTTGAATGATTTTGTTGAGGTGTGGGTCTCAGTAGCTCAGCGGTCAGAGCGTCAGAGCGCAAATCCGAGGCTGTGGGTTCTAGCCCCGCCTGAGGCCAATATTTTTTTCTTTGTTCCCTGTCTCTCTGCCTCCGCGGGCGCACAACGTGATTCTCCTTTCTCATTATTGTCAATATAGTGGTTGCCAGAAAGTCTAACAACTGTGTAATGTGACTGTTGACAAAGTGCATGTGAGGAATGTAACATTCAGGGGTTGCATGTGAGGAATGTAACATTCAGGGGTTGCATGTGAGGAATGTAACATTCAGGGGTTGCATGTGCAAGTACATGAATACAAGTATACACACATTATGGTACCAGCGATAAACATGGAGATAACTCATACTAAGGGCAAGTAATGAAGACCATAATAAAAAAACAAATGTGCAAAAACAATGTTTCGAAGAAATGGGGACCGGACGGAGAAAAAACACTTTAGATGAAAAACTTGCAGATGCTCATGCTCATGCTTAGGAGCATCTGTAAGTTTTTCATCTAAAAACAATGTTTGGCCAAAGTTCACAATTGTGACCCTGATGGGAATAAATGCCGCACTTCTCTTCACACGGCGAGTGCGAGGAGCTCCAAAACCAAACATGATTGAAACCTTTTCACTGCAGGCATAAACGGCTTCCTGCTTCCAAATAGAAAGGGGAAACACAGAAGGGGGGTGCTGGCCTTCTCTACCGTCGACTGGGGATCAGCAGCACAACAGCCACCAGCGGTAGAGATGCCAAGCTTCTTGCAAACAGCGTACTGCAAATCTACTTTAGTCCCTCTGCCTCGTACACGTACATCACGCAACTCGAGCGAGCCATTCTCTCAATTCCTTCATGGACAATGAAACTACGTCCTTCCAGGCTGTGATTGGCTGCTTCCTTCTGTCCGCTATGCTCAAGAATGAACGATAGACCAAGAAACTGCTCGATCCAAAGCCCATGTACGCCGCGGTTGACAGCGATCAAGAACGCTTGTGTCAGCGGAAATTTAAAAGTAGCTATCCTGGCGTCCTGGACCTCGTACCCAGTCCCAATTTGCGAAACTGGCGTATAGGCCTAACGTGTAGACGCGAGACGAGCAGACACGGCAGGAAGATCTACAGTCGTTCAGTCCACACGATCACGTTGTGTTCACGTCAGCTGCAGTTCACGTCAATCGCGTCACACACCACACTGAGTCAGGTGAGCAGGGCCCGGCCACCGAGGTTGATCAATGCCATTCAACACCCGACCTTCCATTTATTGCCCGCTTTTTTCACTTTTTGATACTCAGCCAATTCCTTCCGACTCGGCCATCCCCCTGCCAATTGCAAGAAAACCATTTGCAGACATGAATTCAAATTTAAATTTGAATTTATTTTTGCGCTCCCCACGGAGTACTAATCGAGGGTATCACTCAGTCATGTTTGTCAGACCGACTAGCAGTAGGTAGAAAAGGTTTGTGTGCACGCGCAAACGGCGTCGTGGTTGCAGGTCTTGTGTGAGTTGACTACAGATTAACAGAGCAAGGTGAAGGAGGGCGGTAAGGGTCGAATTTTGAGTTGACGCACAGTTCCAAGGACGCCTTAAATTGGCCATGGGCGTCATGCCAAATGTGCTTGGCAAGGTTGTTCCAAACGACCAAGCATGCAAAGGCCCTTGATTGACCTCAATTTGACAATTTTTGGCAGAATGCGAGTGGCATGGCGGGTCGGCGGAGGTTGTACTCAGACGTCACAGTAGGATGGAAGGGGGAGGGAGGGGAGGGGAACCCAGATAGCAGGACTGCTTTGGCAGTCGAAATGCCGTACAAAGCACCATGGCATCCACACTGTGCAGCAGCGCCAGCGAAGTGACAGTCAGCGTAAAACATCTATAAAATACACTGTCACGGCGTTGGGAAGAGTTCTGGTGACACCGGCCTGCAATCGTTCCAGGCAGAGCGAGATGCACAGGCCGAAGTGCCCAACGACATTGCAGTAATTGAGGGTTGGGCAGGTCCATGTAGGGTGTCTTGCTGCGCCGGGGCAACAATTTGCCCATAAATCTGAGGAAAGCGAAGTTTTAGGGTGTATCCTATGACAGGTGGAAAGAGAGAAAGACGCCTTAATGCTTGTGGTGACCGAGAGGAGAGAGATTCGCGCTGTCAGTGGAGAGTGTGCGTGCAGCAGACTTGCCAAACCACAGGTATGCTGTTATTTTTTGGGCTGTTCCTGTTTTGTGGCTTAAGGTGCGAGAAAAAAGACAAAGTACAGCGTGTTCCTTCCAATATCTTGACACCACGCGCTTGTGCGGAGTTTACTTCACCACCCCGACCCCGTTAAATTCGGGATGAAAGTCTTTCCAATGAAGTCTCTCATATTTGCCGCTCCCGTTTGTACACTTATGGTTATCTGTCCATGTACGCGAAACTAGAAACAAAAATACGCAGAAAATCCTTGTTCACGGATACTGCGGAAATGCCGTGTTAGCTAGGCGAAGCTGAGGGCGATATGGCGAGGGAAATACTCGACCGGTGTTTACCATGTCGAGGTGAAGGAGAGGCTCGTCCTAGGTGAATTAGTGCGCGGCCAAGTGAATTTGTGACAAGGGCCAGCTGAATTTTAGTTCGACCACCTAAGCGGGAAGAATGGCTTTGAACGGCTGTGTGTACTGCAGGCCAAACTGTCCGGAAGGGCCATGGTTTTTCGTGAAGACCAATCTGCCATGTCTATTGGAAAGCGCAGTCTCCCAAACACGTGCACGGCCACCGATATGGACGTCCGGTTCTCTGTTCGTTTCAAGCTGAACAAAATATTGTTCTTGACGTTGCTCTGTGTTCAGCGAAAGAGCTGAGTGACGCCCTCTGCAGGTTTTACCAAAGTTTGTGGCTTCCTTCCCGTCCATGTATTAAGCACTGGGCGTGTAGAACATCTCTAGTCAATCCTGTTGTAATGCTGAAGACTGCCTACATTTTTCCCCCCCCCTCTCTTACCCCCCCCCCTAATAAAAGGGAAAAAGAAGAATAATTCCCCCCTTTCTTTCTCTCATCGATCTCGCCCACCATTTAAGTAAAAACATTCCCAGTGCTTCAACCAAAAGCAAATTCATTTCTGAGAAAGAGAGAGAGAGAGAGAGAGAGAGAGAGGGAGGAGGATCACCAGGGAGAACTATATATTGCAAAAGTGCATTGTCCATTGAAGGCACATTATTGGCAGCAAAACATTTCGCCACCAAAATTCTTGTCCACAATTCAAAGCAGGTGAGGAGAATAACTAAGCATCCGACTGCGAGATGCGTATCAGCTGACAAATCGCCATATATTTAAAGACAGACAATTATTTGACAGAATAGAGTAAAAATGCTTGAGAAGGTCGGATTGAAGACCACACTCCCTTGGATCGATCGAAGGTAATGCGATGAAGGAACGGTAATGCAGCCCATCATGATATCAGACTGGTATTCCGCATTTCCAGGCGTGCCAGTTTTCCGGGTTGCAGGTGCAGGTTTCATACTGAGGATACTTCGACTTGCTGTTCGGATTGCAGCATAGTCTGCAGGGAGAGAATGCAGTTTTGAAGGTGTTCAGAAGATGCGGAGGCCCAGGATCCCAATCGAGATTTATACTGAAGATGAATATTTCTATTCCCCTTAAGAACTGATTTTACGCTTGTTGCTTTTCGCTGAAAAGTGCCCAAAACAGTATGACGATTCTGTACTGAAAGTTTCTCGCCGGAACTCTGCCAGCAAGTTGGAGAAATTTTCACTGACAACCGAGAATTTGAAATCGTGGCCTCCCAAGGCGAGAATTGCAAGCTCCATTTTCTCGAAACCTGGTTCTCCAAAAGTCAGTTTGTCAAAACTTTGCTGCTCTTTACTGGATTGACTTCAAACTTTCAATACAACCTCCACTCATAGACCTAAAAGGAGGCTTGGAAATGTCGATCTTCTTCCTCTACATCCACTTAATCTCAACCGAGCAAACCCATGTATACCCAAAAAAGGCAATTTTTTCCAATCTTAAAATTATTCATGTGTAAGGTTGAATAAAATCTAAGGACACCTGATTTAGATCACCCAGAAAAGAGGCAAACTTCATGATACAGTAGTTAGGTCAAGAAAAATGAAGATACAGCGGTGAGCTAAAGTTTTCATCCGCCATTTTTCTTTTCGTCACAACTCAGCAAAAACGAGCAGATGTCAGGATCTAGTTCTCGAAGCTTAGCATCCGCCAGCGATATAGGTAGTCTTTGCATTACATGATTCGATAAAGGCATGTGTGACGGTCGTAGTTACACAGATAGCAAAGGAGGTAGAACCACCCTTAAGCAATACCTAACTGTCAAGCACATCCAGATATGCAAGCTCGCAAACTTCAATTATGTGATAGCCTCTGCTGGAAACAAGCACTGAAGTTGTACCATGCACACAGTGGTCGAAGTGGACTTGAAAAAAAAATGTGATAGGGATCTATACTTCCAGCTGTGTTGGGGAATTCAAGGCATCTAAGAAAGTTCTAATTAAAATCAACAAATGATTGGCTTCAAGCGCTTACTTGAGCTTTGGGTCGACCCCCATACCCATTTGATTTGGAACACTGGTAAGCGATTTCTCATGGTTCTCCTTCGCTGCTGTTATAGTCTCCATGGCTTGTTTGTATTCCGTGGAGCTGGGCGAGAGGTCATAAACTTCGCCGGGATCACGCTCCAGGTGGTAAAGAAGAGGAGGGTTTTGGAAGACAGGGGTGCCTTTCGGAACAGTAAGTGTGACAAAGTGCGCTTTGTACGGCCCGCATCTTACCGCCCACAAGCCTGGTTTGTCAGGGCCCTCTGGAATGAAAAATGAATGAAACAAAATAAATGCCAAAGAAAATCTACCAAAACGTGGCGGACTGATGAAAGTAACAGAGAGTGATTGCCCCATCTCCACCCCTACCCAAATGAAGAATGTGAGGCATTATCTCAGCTTCGTGTTCTTAGGCAAGAAAGAGTTCAACATTCCAAAATGATTGAACGAGAAAATTTCAAGTTCTGGAAAGGAATCGCCATACTGCAAATATGCAGAGCTGCACGTTATCGTCAGATACCTGAAATGGCAAGCTGAAGTGATCAATGAAAGAAAAAGACAAGCGAGTGACAGAAAATCCACCGCAAGTTTAAACTCCCTCCATAATGTAAGCGGGGTGGTAGGTATAGGAACGTCCCCGAGGGACAGCTTTCTCAGCCCTTTACATCCAACCACATTGAAAATGTTCTTAAAGCTGACACAAAGATAGCAAAATGATACTTCTGCTTACGTGGAGTTCCCTTGTAAATGAAAATGCAGTTGTGCTGACTTTTTCCCGCGGCGTCAAACAGGATTGGGCCAAGATCCCGGCCATCAATTACACGGTCACTTGGCAGAGGCACATTGGCAAGCTGGGGCAAGAATATTTAAAGGAAGACGTTTTGAATCTAGGCTAGAGACGGAGAGAGGAAGAGAGAGAAATGAAATGCTTACAGATCAAACGTTGTGCAATTGATAACACCATCAGTGGTCAGGCAAAGCGGTGATGTAGACACAAAAACAACTTCCAACAGGGTCAGCCACAAAAAAGCACGAAAACACTGCGTCACTGCAATAACTTTATCATTTACCTGACTCTGCATATCCAAAACGACACGAACACGCACAAGTTTACTTAATTATTCGATTTCCTTCATCTTCACACCTTAAGTATAGTTGGAAATATATCGTAGGTGGTGGCAAGCTCTTTTGTTACACGGCCTGGAGAAATGCGACCAGGCCAATGTACGATTCCCGGCTCACGTATCCCTCCCTCCCACGTTGTGGTCTTCCATTGGTAGAGTAAACCGTTGCTACCAGCGGACGCTAAATGACCTCGTGGTGCTCCATTGTCACTGTTCAAACCAAGAAGGATACAGATCGATTATTAGTAAGCTTACTGAAGTTACGTTGCAGAACTTGAGGCAGTCTAGGAGGCAGGGAAATGATGCAACAGACATCCGAGGGTGGCATTGGCTAGATAGAGGAAGAGGAGCTTTGCTCATCAAAAGGAAGGACTAAGCACTCTCAACTTTTTCCCCTGCAGTGTTTTGAGTGTTTAAAGGATTTCCACGTGACAATTTTAGAAGGAGGCTTGAAACAATTTTAGCGGTGTATTGTCTCTAGGCTTGTGGAAAATTACCTTCATCTTTTTGTTGGCTGTTAGCGACTTTGCAATTTACATATTGGCCCTACTAGCTTTCTAAATGAATAGCGATGTGAATTCTGGTTGAATTTGTCTTAAGAACTGACCGTTCAGCATCTCAGGTAGCTGCCGCGGGTCGGCAAGATTTTATCAACAAAAGATTGAACCTTTCCTCTAGAACAAACTTTTTAAAGAGGCATGGTTTTCAAATGTACAATTGCTAGTGTCTTAGATACTTTTTATCAATTTTTTTTATACTAGTGCATCGCTTCTGGCAGTCTTACAAGGTAGTATCTCGCTGCGCAATGGCAACTATTTCCAGAGAGTTTCACGCTCTCCTGCTGACTGATGTGAAAGTATCATGCTAAGATAATGGAAAAATCATGGCTTGCCTGGTATAGAATGTCAATGTTTTGTTGGCCAATCCTGCATTGTTGATCGCCTGCATGATCTTGCCAACTGAATCATCAAGCTCCGCACAGGAGTCGCCATAGCGACCCCTTACGCTGGTGTTACAAAACTCTTTTGAAACAAAGTTCGGTTGGTGGACATGGCTGAAGGCCATGTAAAGCACGAATGGTTTGACCTTGTTGCGGTTGATGAAAGAAGTGGCGTATTCTGTGTATCTCTGGAGAGAGGTTTGAACAACACCAGCAATCTCAAACCAGTCAGTGAAACGTGAAGACAAGTCTGCCATTAAAGATAGAAATGTCACATCTCTGATTTAAAATTTAACCATGGGAAAATTTCAAGCTGGTTTGTCAGCTGTTGCACGGGAGAAGGGATGATCAACAGAGAATAAATGCAGCTGATGCGTGAAGACAGCTGTG
>JAOWAR010165539.1:0-10178 GCA_028571005.1 Clathrina lutea
AGCTCGGAGCAAAAGGTAAGGTGTGTTCTCCAGCTTGCAAGCACTGCTTGAGATATCACACACACACACACACACACACACACACACACACACACACACACACACACACACACACACACATGTATATGTGTATATAATGTCATAGTTAAACTGCAGACAGTACTGTTTCGGCCTTTGTGGCCTCATCAGTGCAATACAGAAGCTGAGACAAGATTGCAAAAAAGCTGAGACTTTATCACTCCTCCAGCAGCTTTCTGCTATGTATATAAGTCGTTATGTTATATATATATATGTGCTTTGGGGAAGTGGAGAACTACATTTTGGGGGAGCAAGAGAGAGAGAGAGAGAGAGAAAGAGAGAGAGAGAGAGAGAGAGAGAGAGAGAGAGAATAATGACTATGGACCTGCCAGCATCCTGGCAAGTCCATGGTCATTTTTCCCCCTCTCCCCTCAAATATACACATATATTATGTATACACATTATATACACAATAAAACGAGCGTACATTGTTCATTGATGTGCAGCAGAAACTGATACGTTGATTAAGAACCTCACTGACACATATCCTTCAGAATACAAAATTCATAATTAGTTCACTGAAAGGTCTGCCACAGAGAAATTCTTCAGAGGAATCTGGTGCATGCCGGGTCTCTTTCAAAACTTCTGTTTGTGAGCTTACTTAACGTAATTTTGATGTGCATCTGTTCTGTGTGAATGTCCACAAACATTAGAGTTGTCTCTCAACCAACAAAGCACAACCATAAAAGGAGCCTGTCCACCCACAAAGCACAACCAATTGAGAGGTAACCACTTCAAAGCCATCTTAATTATTGCTATAAATTCCTTCTCCAAGTCTCACTGAGCTTACTTCTCCCTCTCTCAAGCATGCACACAATCTTTACTCCACTCCTTCCCGTTGCTATGTTTCCTTCTTGATGTGGACCCCTCGCTCTGATCCAGGTCAACCCTCCCTTCTCCTCTTTCTCTAACCCTCACTCTGGCGCTCTAATTCTCTTCCTCTCTCTTCTTTATCTTTTCCTTTTCATTTTCTCTGACTCTCCATCCTCTTGCTACCTCTTACACTCTTAAGTTCTGCTGACCTGTCCACGTTTCTAGGAAGAGTTCGCCGTAAATCTGAAAGTACGGCATGTAGATGATATCACGCAGACTTGACCATGTGGGGCTCTGTCGTGGGTAGAGCATGGCATGACTTGCCACACCAAAACTCACGATGAAGATGAGAAAGAGAATGACGAAGAGAAGTACATCAACAGTCTGGAGAAAGAGAGAGAGAGAGGAGAGAGAGAGGGGGGAGAGGGAAGGGAGGGAAGAGAGAAAAAGAGAGGGAGGAGATCGAGAGAGAGAGAGAGAGAGAGAGAGAGAGAGAGAGAGAGAGAAGGGGAGACTCTGAGTCAAAATACTACCCTAGCATTTACTGTAAAGGAACTAATATTCGTTAGGAATTTAATTTCGTTATATACGTTATCGGCCTTAGATTAACGAAATTAAATTCCTAACCAAATTTTTGCGGCAGTTCTGCCACACATATTATATTCAAATGTCCAAATACTAGTACAACCAAAAAACTGAAAAACTTATCATGGATGACCACTTCTCACAACCGCACAGGGGGCAGAGTACTAGCACAGAGCTACAAAGCGACTGACTTTTCCACATGAACAAATGGTAAGGGGAAAGTTGCTGGTACAACTGTCTACTGTTTGCTGTGGCCTTAAAGTAGGCTAATTTAGAACAGGAAAGAAGAGGGGATAGAAAGTCAAGCAGGAGGACAGAGTAAGCTCAATGTTTTGAACGAGAAGGAAGCAGCTTTTCCAGGGCAGTCATCATAAAGACATGGGCATGTGCTGCAAGAAGCACAGACGGCAACCAATAGAGGAGCAGCTTTGGGTAGTGCCGCTCCATGTATCCCGCCAAGTAGTCGGTGAAATCTTGCACACTGGCTGTCAACCAGAGATTACGATGAGACCACCGTGAGGTCGGTACTGCTACTACTAGTAGTGCTGCCAAATTACACAGAAGTAGGCCTTTGAGTGACTCAGCAATGAAGTTGAAAGCGCCCTGAATACCGCTGGCAACGTTTTGATTGTGAGCTTGAGGCTTTAAGGGGCATGACCGCAGCTAGACGATGTCGACAAAGACAAAGACAGGTTGCATGTACCTACACATGCACAATACATGTAGAGTAGATCTGCATCACTTGCAGTGGATGTTGCTCGAATGTCACACACGCGTGGTTGAATCGTGGCGAGAAATCTTGATGCACGTCGACACCGCGCCTGCGCCATGGCCATGGCCATACGATGGTAACGAAAATTAATTCCCAACGAAAGGTTTTGCGGAGAAAATAGCGGATTTTTTCGCTAACGAATATTAGTTCCTTTACAGTAGTTAGCGCTTTGTTAGCTTGACAAATTTTGATGTCACCTTGACAGAACGTCATGTAAGCCAGACTCACCATGCGCTTGATCATTTGAATCTTGGGACCAATTTCTGCACTGACACTGAACACTTGTAGGACTCGGAGCACAAAGAATATGGCTGACACACTGCAGACGGAACGGCCCCATCGGTACTCGTCAGGGTAAAACACCCCTCTAGCAGTGGCGTTGGCCTGGAGTGCATCAGAGCATGTTGGGCAGCTGTAGCGTAGGGGCAGGTGTACTAGGTAGAGCAGGATGCTCAGGAGGTCAATCCAGTTCCATCTGCTGGATAAGTGCTTGGTGAACTTGTCAAGCCAGTTTGGTGTGTGAATACTCTGAACCTAACAATGAGTCCAAAAAGAGGAAGGAGGAGTCAGCGCAAGAGACCCTGAGGCTTCTGTCACTCTTGTTCATTTTCTGCAGTCTCTCAACGGCAGCTGAGCTGACACAACAACAAAAAATGGTATTCTCATGCTTTGTGTAAAATAATTGGCAGAATAGAATCAACATGAACCAATGGAACATTGCGCCAGTTCCTGGATATCACAATGCTCCTGTCTTTTTGAGAGCCCTTCAGCAGCGTCCAGGCATTAAGACACATCTGCTCAGCTTAGCAGCGTCCACTTGACGACAATATGTATCCTTTTTTGTCGTTCCACATGTTCCTCCGTCCTTGCACAGTGTTTGCAAATAAATTAAAGCACAGCATTTTGGATTTTACAGCTTCAGTCACTGAATCCCGCCTTTATCATTCTCCATGCATTTCCAGATGGTTCAGTGTTAGACACAAATGTACATACTGTTAGCAGAACATGAATAGTTAAAATGGATCAGTTTCAGTCCCATGAACTTGTCAATATTTTCATTTTTGTTGTTGTTGTTTATCTGTGAATTAACCCTACTGGTGTGCAACAGCTGCCAAGGGAACATCCTCTCACCTGTCGAACTTCAACCACAATCATGCTGGCCACCCACAGCATGACAAAAACTTCTGCAATGGTCGGAGAGCACTTCTCCCATGGAACAAGAAGCATGTGGGAATAGAGCCCGAGAAAAACCAGGAAGGAAGTCTGAAGAAAAGAACAAAACAAAAAAATATACTTCTCAAGAGGGTGCCAGTCATGAAAACTGATCCCACTCTCTCAAATCTTGACGAAAAATGGCCACCTCCAACAAGAATTAAGTCAGATTCAAACGCGAACGACACTTCTTGAGGAAATGCACATATTTCATAACTGAAGGGGCTTGACATCTTGTTGAATTCTCAATCTTTTAAATTATCAGCATCATAAAACTTCGTTGCACTCAGAACTTCTAGTAGGAGTGCAGTCTCTTCCTCTCTGATCTACCCTGTCTTTTTCTGTCCTAAATTGGTCACTTAGGTTCAGGAGCTTGTGGGTTTTCCAATCAGATGGAAGCCTCAACTTTTTTTTTTTTGCAATTGCCCTCTTCTTGTCCAGGGCTTGCGCCCACAAAATAGAGAATTAGCCAATTGAGTACTTTATTTGATCCTCTTTCTTGTCCCTTTATGAGTACAATCACCCCAACCATCTGAACACTCAACCACAGCCCAACCATCTAAACACTCAACCACAGCCCAACCATCTGAACACTCAACCACAGCTTCTTTGAACAATTCTTTTGAGAATGTTTAAAACGAAATTGGCACACAACCCAACAAGAACAACACCCAACCCGACAGGCTAACTTTTTCTAGCAGCTCACTGTCGTCAGGAAGAACTTGACAATTGGCGATGTAAAAAAGACCTTGATGCGATTGCTGGCCTGGAGCTTCGCTTGCTCTCCGGAATAAAGGTTCCTGGCTGTCAAGTCACAACTAATGTTTATTTTCCCGTCAAAGTCAGACTGGAGTAAGAGCGGCTGTGAGGCCAATCGCCTTCTTTTGTCAATGGCGGTGCCTCCTTGCGCTTCAACTGGAGTTTTTTCGTCGGTACTCCCTTCCTGAGAGAGGTCCTCCTCAAACTCAATGAAGAGCGGCACAGTAATTGGAAGAATGATGCCAAGCATGATCTATTAAGAAAGATACCATAGGGCAGGCACCTAGTGAAAAGACAGCCAAGCACG
The DNA here is from genome assembly GCA_028571005.1 of Clathrina lutea. Classification (NCBI taxonomy): domain Eukaryota; kingdom Metazoa; phylum Porifera; class Calcarea; order Clathrinida; family Clathrinidae; genus Clathrina; species Clathrina lutea. Next base: position 4,527 of record JAOWAR010165539.1, read on the forward strand.
ACCTATTCAGAAACAGAGCACAGGGCAGGCCACAGAGAAAAGATATAGAATATAAGGAATTAACGGGTATCGTACTTCTCATGCAAGACGATCAGTTGAAAGAACACCATGCCCAGAACAAAAAAAAAAGAGAGAAGAAAAGGAAGAAATTCAGCATAATTAATAACTTTTTTCAAGTTTCGGCTTCTAGCCTAGTGGAATTCTGGTGACACTCAAGGGGTTAAGTCAATAAAGTTTCACAAAGAACATTTTCATAAGAAAAAAGCCTCCGCATAATTACAATATAATTAATGTAATACACTCCTTTACACATCAATAGCTTTGTTAGTTGTCCATACTCTGTACCGGCCGCAGTCACGTATGGGATTCTCAGACTGGCCTATCTGTAACCCATATGATGGAGCAAAACGGGAGAAATATACAACTGTGTGCTGTTTGCTCCACATTATTTTTTACAGAAAGAAACAGTGTATAGAGAGTGCATACACACCTTGAGCGTACTAGTCGTGGAGACCATCTCTCCCATCCACACCTTGGAGAGGAGGTCCTGACAAAGAGGGTGGGCAATGAAGCAAAGCGCATCACACGACGAGGCGAGGCCCAGGCAGGTGAAGTAGCCCCAGTGTGGCAGTACGCGGCGCACAAGCTGCTTACTTAGTGCTTCGTCATTCTCCTCACACACACCAAGAACCGCCACGGCCAAATCCTCAAAGTGACTTGTGAAGAAGGAAATGCACAAATACCAGAATCACAACTCTGAATGCTGGTAAGCTTTACTGTTTGGAAAGAAAAGTAGAAATTCTCCGTTTTGATTCCATAGAATACATGTGCATTTGTTGAAGCTGAGCCATGTAGATATCATAATCATGGTATAAAAAAAATACATAGAATATCGCAATGGATTACTCAACGCACTCAGCTGCAGCGAGCACATCTCCTTGCTGATCAATGACAGTCGGATGCTTTCTGAGCTGCTTTCCCAGCTCACGGAGGAGAAAGCACGCCAAGAGGCTGGCGGCAATCGGCTCCGACGAATGCCTCCACAGGAGTTCGGCAAGTCGCTGGCGATTGCACGTGAGCGCCCACAGCATGAGATGTTGGATCGGGTCATCAGCAAGTACGCCGCTTTGCGACCAGCGTCGCAATATCGCTCCCACTCTTGGCGACTCTGTCTTGCCAGAGGCAACAAGAGGAACGCTCTCCACTGCAACCTCACTGTTGCTGGCCAGAGTTGGAGCCACTGTCGTCGACTTGGTGTGAGGCGAGTATCTGACCGTGTTTCTCCCGAGCAACTTCTCAAACAGAGAATCAACCTTCTTCAAACCCACACCTCGCTTCTGAACATCAGCAAAACAACAAGGACCAGAATTCTTGTTACTTTATGCCCCACACATGCACAGCAGGCAACATTGTAATTTCTACGTCCACTTGTAAACATCCTCAGAGCTATTTGAAAGAGCCAACTGACCATCACAAGACTTCGCTACAATTAGTAGACACTGCCCTCTTACCGCTTGAATTCCAAGTTCGAGCAGAACGGTACGAAGCATCTTAGATGAAAATGCCTGCGATATGAGAAAGAAAATGAGAGCAAAATACTGTAAAGAAGAACTCGGTGCAGAAATTTTATTTGAAAACTGAAGAGTTTAACAATTGACACACAGACAGAGAACGGACGATGTATCTGTTACTTCAAGTTTCACGGCCGAATGGACCGATCGTCAGACAAAATACAACAACCGAAACGCCTGATCAGTGGCATAAATAATGGGGGGAACAAGAGTTTGGCGCACGTGTGGAGTGCTAAAATGAGGAGGGAGTAGCGCTAGTGATGGGTATAGCGCTAATAATGGGCTAAGTAGGTGAGATAGGTAAGAGAGTGGTGGTGAGAGTGTGGGGCCAATGGTCAGGCGTTTCGGTTGTGGTATTTTGTCTGATGATCGGTCCATTCGGCCGTGAACTTGAAGTAACAGATACATCGTCTGTTCTCTGTCTGTGTGTACTTGTTGCTCTGTCTGACTACTGTCAGGCGTTGAGCATTGTTCGAGCAGCGGAACCTACACATTATTGAGTTTAACAATAGATGATAAATAGAGAAATACATACATGGGTGACTTCAATGAGAAGTTATATGGACTCAACAGCAAAAAATCTTTAACCAAGAACACCAGCGCAAAAGTTATCAAACGCTGTGACTTTCATGCAGAAGTTTCTTATTTTGTTCATGAAAATGGATTGTTGATCGAATCTGTCACAAAGAGACAGAATCATTGCATGAGGCTTGTCTGAATCGATCCAGATAAAGGTAGTCCTGGATAGTCGAAATGGCTGCTGCTACTACTTGTGACTATGTCCAAAGTTTCCCTGGAAGTTCATTTTATCCACCCAGCAAAGTACCTATTTTCTGAAAGCTTATATTCAAGGATTAATTTTTTGAAAACTTCTAGGTGCTAAATGTTACGTGATCAAAATTATGTCACTCCACCATATAAAGCATTTACACGACAGAAGTCAGAAATTTGGATTAATCTTTGCAGCCATCTGCTTGACCGGCCTTAAACATTCTCTGTGAGTTCCTGTTGCTAAGTAACAAAAAGGGTGTCTGGGATTTTTTGAAATGACATCCTGTCACAACCCAGACAACAAACACAACGCACTTGAGGACACGGAGTTCAGCAAGAATTGCTGTGAACCACACTAGAACTACACACGAGCTTTACTCACAGGGAAAGCGTAAAGGCTGCCATTTTGATATACTCTGCGCATGCGTTGTAGCAAAAGGCAAGTTCACCGCATACACGCAGCAGAGGGACTTATATCACACATCCAAACTTCAGAAAAATTGAAGAAACGTTCGGAGGGGTATTCATGTTTTTTGGTGAGCCGTGTTGGGATAAATATGAAACTGAAGAAGGTCTGACACGTTTTTTCTTTTTCTTTTTTTTTTCTTCTTGATGCGTAGTAATAGGAACTCACAGGGAAAATCTCAGGCAGGTCGAGCAGATGGCTATGAAGACAAATCTAAATTTCTGACTTCTGTCACATACATGCTAAACATGGTGTTGTGATGTCATAACTCCCATAACATGGAATTTAGCATGTAGAAGTTGAATAATAAAATGAATCCTTTGAATATAAGCTTTCGGAAAATATAGACTTTGTTGGGTGGAGAAAATCAACTTCTGGGTGAAAATTTGGACATAGTCCCTGGTATATTCATATCGACCATACACGACCACATTAATAAGATCGCATTTTCTTAGATAATTCTCTTTCATTGTTTGAACTTGAACCTTTTGCCTGGATAGACATGACCACTATTGTCGCAAATCAGAAATAAAGAGAAATGCCGAACTTTGTTTCGATGAAGGTCTGGGTTTAAGGTCAGATGAGGTATAGCCCTGGTGCAATCAAGGCTTTACAGCCAAATAATTCTTACAATTAAGAAGGGAAATCCAAGCAGTCATGATCCATGCAGCAAGTGTGTGAGACCTACCACTTCGTATAGCTGAACGAGCCGCTCTGGCGACAGAAACTGGTCCAGGGCGATCGTCCTTTTCTGCAGCATGAGAGCAACAAACTCTGGCTTGTCTTCCACCAGGGCTCGAAGGAAGAGCTGATCCATATCGCTCTGGCACTGCACACAAGTAATAGAAATTATGAAAATAAAGGCAAAAACAGAAAGTTTAAATCTCTAGATGTCAATTTAACGCCCTATGGCTGGACAGAAAGGCTGCTGGCAACATTTCCTCCTGAAACAGCCAACTCAAGCTTACATAGGGTCTACATCAGCAAAGTGACGTTGAGCAATGTTTTCATCAGGCAGCACTTCAACGACACAAAATCATGCAATAGAGATGGTCAAATAGCTACAGATGGGTGTGCACAAAAGACAGGTGGAAAGGAGATGAAGAGCAAAGTCGTGAGAGGTATCAAAAACAGTGACAACCATAAGGCGAACATCAGCTATGCTTGCATGAATCCAGCCTGGCAAAGTTAACCTAAGGATCTAACACCGTGATATGATTTGATTTGTTAGTGTAGATGCCTCTTCTTTATGTTGAGACAGTGCTTCAGCGGCGATATCCAGGATCTCGGCACCCTCACAATTGATATGGTGGCCAAGTATGACTGTGCGTTCTGCCACTGCTCAACATCCTCAGTGTTGATGTACAAAATGTCCCTTCAACCATACTTGAATTTCAAGGGTATGACAGGACTGCCCAGTGTAGTCCTGGTTGATAGAAGAGGAGGAAGGGGAGGAGGAGGAGGATGAGGAGATGGAGGAGGAGGAGGAGGAGGAGGAGGAGGCGGAGGAGGAGGAGGAGGAGGAGGAGGAGGAGGAGGAGGAGGGGGAGAGGTGCGAGCTGCAAAATGACTTGAACTCACGTCGATTTTTTCTCTTTCTGTGAGGATTTCCTTCTCAGCAAAGTCAGCTCTGTTCCAGGTCAGAGCCAGGCCTAGCTGCTCCATTCGAGACGTGGCACTCGCTACAAGACAAGCCAAGACAAGACGAGACGAGACGAAACAGCACAAAGTAGAGACAATAAGGAAAAAGTCCCTTCATCTGCCTCAGACGTCCCAGAGTGAAAAACTCCCTTCATCTTCCTCAGACGTCCCCGAGTGAAAAACTCCCTTCATCTTCCTCAGACGTCCCGAGTGTAAAAGTCCCTTCATCTTCCTCAGACGTCCCCGATTGAAAAGTCCCTTCATCTTCCTCAGACGTCCCCGATTGAAAAAGTCCCTTCATCTTCCTCAGACGTCCCCGATTGAAAAAGTCCCTTCATCTTCCTCAGACGTCCTCGAGTGAAAAAGAGAACTTCACGACCGTATTTTAGTTCAATTGAAAGCATGTCACATGCGCCAATATTTTCATCGATCAAAAACAACATAATGAACAGAATTTCCTTCAACAGAAGTCAACCACAAGGAAGCGAAATCTTATGGTCAATGTCCAACAAAGAGTTTGCAATCACCTTGGAGAAGAGCGTTGAGAATAGCCCAGTCAAGTCCTTCACCCTTAAGCAAGTTGACAGTGTGAAACTGTACACACACTCACGCACGCACGCACGCACGCACACACACACACACGCACACACACACACACACACACACACACACACACACACACAAAAGAAAACGAAACAGACTGCCTTTCAAAAAGAAAAAAGGTTTAAGCATAAAAGGTGAGGCAGACCATGATAACAGACATCCAACTCAAAGCAGGGTCAAGCCAGTGTTATAAGCTGTGTCAGACATATATGTGCCAAGAAATAGATGGAGAGAGATCAGGAGAGAGAGAGAGAGAGAGAGAGAGAGAGAGAGAGAGAGAGAGAGAGGGAGATGTCACGTGCACCCTACCTACCAGCTGTTTGTTCTGAACGCATGCTTCAATGGTCTGAATGATGTCCTGCAGAGAGCTTTCCGTCTTGGCAGAGCCTGGCAAGAGGGACACTATCATTCTCTTTAACTCAGCACGCTGTTCACCATCCAATCGTCGCAGGCCCATCGGTGTGTTTCTTGCGAAAGAGCAAACGGAAAGGAGCCAGACAAGAAAGCATCAACGTTTCGACATACAACACCATTGTCATCATGCAAAACAAAGGAATGAAGTCGGAAAACAAACTAAAGAGACAGTGATTTATGCACGCG
>JAOWAR010165550.1:0-10177 GCA_028571005.1 Clathrina lutea
CTTTTTCCTTTTCTTCGTGTGTCGTGCTCGCCGTTCGTCTAGCACCTTTCTTTTTCACTATGACACACACACACACATACACACACACACACACACACACACACACACACATGGCATCCCCTTTAATTAAGACTGCTGAGGTGTACAAATACTGGCAAAGAGAGGAATGAAGAAAAACTATCAAGTCGCGTGGTACTTAAAGGCTCTCTTTTTCTGAATGTCGCATTTCATTGCCGGCTGTGAACAGCACAGAAGAACACACTATACGAGTGAAGAGAATTTTCTAAAACCTAGTTTTTGTGTCAACGTGGGCACTGAATGATATAGTTTTCTGAATAGCTGCCTTACTTTGGCATATGCCCTAGCAGAATGACTTGGCAGGACAGTCTTCAAACATGGCTACCAGATGGTTTAAAAGCACACATGAGCACTACATAAATTGGTGGTGATATTCTGATGCGATACATAATAGGCCCCTTGTTGTGCCCTGCTGGCATTTTCTGTGGTGTCTCATTCAGGCGGAGAGGACATTTCCCAAGGCAACATCAAGCTGATTCTTGGCCTGATCTGGACACTGATCTTGCATTACCAGATCAGCGTAGCTCTCGCAGATGAAGACACAGGAAAGCTAGGCCCATCTCCAAAGCAAGCTTTGCTGACATGGCTTCAAGGCATGCTGAAGGTAATAATTCCTCTATCCTGTTATTTCTCCTCTCTATCTCTCTTTCTCCATCTGTCTTTGTCTGTCTGTCTGTGTCTCTTTCTCTGTTTCTTCGCCTCTATGTCTGTCTGTCTGCCTCTATGTCTGTCTGTCTGTCTGTCTCTTTTCCCGATAGCCTACCCCCTTCTTTTGCGGAAAAATCCGGGCAAGTTTATTGCAGAGTTATCAAGACCTTCTACATATGTCTGGTGCTAGCATCAGGCATTTAAATTTCACATTCATGGCAAGAGGTTTAGATCAGTGTTTTTAACAGCATTGTGGTCTTGTGGAGGATGACGTGATGGCGCAGTGGATAGTCAGGTGACTCTCGTCTGCTAGGCAAATTGGTGCCACAGGTTCGAGTCCCGGTCTCGGCGCGGAGTGACGAGCTACGGAGCGATGAGCTTCAACAATTTTCTTTCTCCGTTTTCGGTTGTGGTCTTTGTCTGAGCTATTGTGATATGAATGTCTCTCTCTCTCTCTCTCTCTCTCTCTCTCTCTCTTCCTATCTATCTCGCAACAGGACCGAAAGAAGATCAAGAATCTCACCACTGACTGGAATGATGGCACGGCCATTGCAGCTCTTGTCGATGCCATGGCGCCCGGACTTCTTCCTGAGTACAATGAGCTCGACCCAGCAAATGCAGAGGAGAACGCTACACAAGCCATGAAGCTTGCTGATGAATGGCTGGGAGTACCGATGGTGAGATACTTAAGCTTGTGTTATTCGATTTTTGCAAAGAAAATCTGCCATTGGACACTTTTTTTTTCTTTTTGCTACTTGACCCTCCGAAACAGGACACCCACGCGCTGTTGTTGGGTCACTCATGTGCAACAAGACTTTCAGTAAAAGCAGACCAAATCTTCGTGGCCCAACTACCATCACAACAACTTGTCTAACTTTGACCAGAACAAAAGACTCTTGGAGGTTTGGTCACAGTATAGGTCTGAATAATGTGACACTGCTTCGGTAAAACGTACCACTTTAAGGTGAGCAACAAGCCCAGGAGCATTTCCATTATGCTGGCTGATCAACGGACGTCTTCTTCTTTTAGGTGCTGGCTCCAGGTGATATGTGCAATCCTCACGTGGATGAGCTCAGCATGATGACCTACCTGTCGCAGTTTCCTGATGCTGAACTCAAGCCAGGCGCTCCACTGCGCCGCCCGGGTGATGCCCAAGCTTGCAGCGCCCGTGGACCAGGACTTGAACGGCACGGGGCGGTGAAGGTCGGCAGGGCAGCACCGTTCACTGTCTTTACCCCGAAAGGATCATCGGCCGGCGTGGTCATGTGCGTATGCGAAGGCCCCGATAAGTCGAACGTTCCTGTTAAGCAAGTGAAGAATGCAGATGGCACATTCTCGTGCGAGTACACACCGGCCGTCGAGGGTGATCACCATGTCTCCATCACCTTCAACAAGGTGGCCATCCCGAAGAGTCCCTTCAAGGTGGAGGTCAGTCCAGTGTCTGACGCAACACGATGCCGTGCTTGGGGCCCTGGCGTTGACGGCACAGGTCTTGTGGAAAAGAAGCCGGCCAAGTTTTGTGTGAAGACAAAAGGTGCCGGCGAAGGGCAACTGACATTCACGGTGAACGGCCCTGAAGGACAATTGAGTGCCGATCAGCTGGAGCTGAAAGAAGCAGTTGATGGTCAGTTCAATGGCTTCTACGTCCCAAGCCAAGCAGGCAATTACACTGTTAATTTGAAATGGGCTGGTGTTAACATCCCTAGCAGTCCGTATGAAGTCACTGTTGCCCCAACACCGCCAGATGCCAGCAAGGTGCAGGTTCGTGGACCTGGCGTTGAGAGCAAGCACCTGATCGTTGGAAAACCGGCACAGTTCAGGGTCCTCGCCAGCAATGCAGGTCGTGGTGAGCTGAGCGTGGAGGTTCGCACTCGCAAGAGCAACATAGAGTGTGAAGTCAAGGACAACGGTGATGGCACATTTGACTGTCAGTACATTCCTGACGCTGAGGGTGATGTCTTCGTTAAGGTGCGATGGTCCAATGTCATGGTTCCCAATAGCCCGTTCCATGCTGGCGCTGAGCCTCCAGTTGATGCGAGCTTGGTTGTTGCAAGCGGTCCTGGTGTTGAGCCACGTGGCCTTCGCACTGGCCAGCCAGCACCCTTCCACGTCAAGACAAGAGGTGCAGGTCCAGGCAAGCTGGAAGTGGAAGTACGCAATCCGCAAGGAGAGCCTCTACCATGTGATGCCCGCCGTGTTGTTGAAGGCTTCCAGTGCTCCTACACACCGGTCTACTCGGGCGAGTACCGTGTTGCGGTGACATTTGACGGCGAGCACATTCCCAACAGCCCATTTGTTGCTGGCGTGTGCGATCCTAACAAGGTGCGGGTGAGTGGGCCAGGATTAGACGGCATGCCCGTCAAGGTTGGAGAGCCCCTGCAATTCCAGATTGACACGAGTGACGCAGGTCCTGGCGACCTTCAGGCAACACACCAATACGGCAACCGGGTCGAGCAGCCGTGCGAAGTGGAACAGATCCAGCCAGAACAGTTCACTGCGACATTTACTCCAGATCGCGCTGGCACCGAGAAGCTCACCTTGACCTTTGGTGGATTTCCAGTTGCTCCAAACACTCTCAGCGTGGTTGACCCGTCACGCGTCAAGGTCCATGGCAAGGGTGTGGAGCCGGGAGTCATTGCAGGTGAAGCTGCTCCGTTTGTTGTGGATCCTCGTGAGGCTGGGGATGCTCCCATCACAGTTCGTGTGGAGGGTCCAGCCAAGTGCAAGGTAGACTGTGTTGAGGGGCGTGACCACACCTACCAATGCACCTACTATCCCAAGGAAGCTGGCCAGTATTTGGTGCATGTGAACTTCGGAAACGAGCCGATTCCAAACAGTCCAATAGCTGTCGACATTACGCCTGCCACCGACGCCAGCAAGGTCGTGGTTAGTGGTCCGGGTGTTCAGCCAGGTGGCCTGGTGTCTGGCAAACCAACGCACTTTGATGTTGATGTACGACGCGCCGGCCAGGGCGACCTAAACATGAACGTTGTGGCCCCGGAGCACATGGGTGTCGAGCTGAATGTCAAGGACAACGGCGATGGCACATATCGATGTGAGTACGAGCCGAAAGTCGGCGGAAGCTACACTGTTCAGGTTCTGTTTGCTGGCACTCAGGTCCCCAAGAGCCCCTTCCCGGTCAAGGTGAAGTGGGCAACGGACCCATCTCGTGTGAAGGTATCCGGTGATGGCCTGGAAGGGGGCGTGGCTGGCGACAAGCTCGAGTTCACAATTGACCCGACGGAGGCAGGTGATGGGGATCTGTCACTTCTCATGGAAGGGCCAGCCAAGCCCGAAACAAACATCAAGGACAATTCGTAAGTTTTTCCAGTCACTTTCACGTCGACGGGCTTTTTCCAAGAGAGAGAGAGAGACAGACAGACAGACAGACAGACAGACAGACAGACAGACAGACAGACAGAGAGAGAGAGAGAGAGAGGGAGAGAGAGAGAGAGTGTGTGTGTGTGTTACTGCATGTATGTATAGAGCGGAAATGGCTTCATTTCTTGTGCAGAAAATGTCAATGGTGCTGAAGTGGGAGCCAAACAAATTCGGGACACAAAGGTCCATCTTCTTTTCTTGCTTGATTAAAATAGGAACAGAAAAATCATGTGTGTGTGTGTGTGTGTGTGTGTGTGTGTGTGTGTGTGTGAATGCTTGTCTAATGGTTACTATGCATGATTGATTGATGTTGATTGGTTTCGTTTTCCGCTAGGGATGGCACAAAGACTGTATCGTACGTCCCTCCAGTGGAAGGTGACTACTTCGTCCATGTCAAGTTCAACAACACTCCAGTCCCAGGCTCGCCATTCAAGGTTGAGATAGAACCGGCCACAGATGCCAACCGTGTAAGGGCATCTGGGCCTGGCCTCCGTCCGGAGGGTGTGCGTGTCAACGACAAGGGAGACTTCCAGATCGACACCCGAGGAGCAGGACGGGGAGACCTCAAAGTCTCAGTTGACCCTCCGAAACCAGGCGCCGCCAACACTAAAGTGAAGCCCAGCTCCTGCGACACATTCACCACTGACGCCGAGTACAATCCAAGTGCAGTTGGTACATATAAAGTCAACATCCTCTACGCTGGAACGCACATCTTCGACAGCCCGTTCACGGTCGGTGTTAGTGACCCGACCAAATGCAAGCTGACCGGCCCTGGCATCAACAACAAGGAGCTTGCTCGGGTGGGCCAGCCTGTCGTCTACAATCTGGACGCAACCAATGCAGGTCCTGGCACAGTCAAGGCTCTGGCACGTGATCCACGCGGTGCACAAGTTGAGTTGGTGGTTGAGCCAGCACAGCGCGAGGGCGAGTACAAGCTGAGCCTTACACCAGATGATGCTGGCACATATGGGATCTCGGTCACCCATGCCGGCCACACCATTCCTGGCGTGCCGTTCGCTCTTGGGTCGATCGATCCGAGCAAGATCAAGGTCACTGGCGATGGTCTAGACGGTGGGCGTGTCGGCGAGACACTAAAGATCAATGTTGATGCCAAGGAAGCAGGACCAGGAGGCCTGAAACTCGGCCTAGAAGGGCCAGGAAAGGCCGATGCCAAGGTGGATGACAACAAGGACAACACATTCACCATCAATTTCACTCCGTTCGCTGCTGGCGAGTATCGGGTCAAGATGGAGTTTTCTGGGGATGAAGTGGAGGGCAGTCCATTCTGCCTTCCCATCCGGGATGTGACCAAGGCCAAGGTGTCAGGTCTTGACAAAGCACCGTTTGTGGTCGGTGAGGAGGTACCGCTCATGGTGGACACCCGCCAAGCAGGACCGCTGGACCAGCCGGTCGTTGCTCGTGTCAACAGCCCGACCGGACAGAACTACGAGCTGCCGGTGAAGTGTGACGGCAATGGACACAGCACGGTGAGCTTCATTCCGGAGGAGCCTGGTGAATATGAGCTGGACTTGTCACTCCTCGGTGAGCAGCTGCCAAGCATGCCCACTAAGGTGCCAGTCGTCGACCCAGCACGCTGCGTGGTCGATGCTGGGGGCCTGGAGTGTGCCTGCGTTGGGGAGCCAGCCTACTTGACAGTGGATACTTCAGTTGCCGGGCCTGCAGAGCTGGAGGTGACGGCGGTCGATGAGCGGAATCGCCAACTTCCAGTCACTGTCCGCCCAATCCAAGATGAGCCTGGCCGATACGAGATTGAGTTCACTCCTGAGAATGCCGGTGACGTTCAGGTCAATGTACAGTACGGGAACCGACCTGTGTTGGAACAGCCACTGGTTGTCGCAGTCGCCGACCCATCGAAGTGCAAGGCCTTTGGTCCCGGCCTGGAGCCCCAAGGGCTGAAGGCTCGCCATCTGACATACTTTGATGTGGAGACCAGCGGCGCTGGCGTGGGTGATGTAGAAGTAAACATTGTGAACAACAGCACACATCAGGCCACTGACTGCGTCATCACTGACGCTGGCCGTGGCACATTCCATGTGGAGTACGAGCCTCCGGCAGCCGGTCATTATGAAGTCAACATTCGCTTTGCTGGCATGGTAGTTGCCGACAGTCCGTACCGTGTGTCTGTGTGTGACCCAACCAAGGTCACTGCCTTTGGGCCAGGTCTGGAGGGTGAAGTGCTGGTCAATGAGAAAGCCACCTTCACTGTGGACATGAAAGAAGCTGGCCAAGGCGACATGGACTTGGTCATGGCTGGTCCAGCCAACACGGAAGTGGAATACAAGGTGAGCTGGCTCCATGTCTGTGTGTGAACATACATGCGTACCCACACTGGTGTGTACATGCGTGCGTGTGTGCGTGTCAATAATTGATATAAAGAATAGGTCGACTAATGGCAAAGGTGTGTGTGTGCATGCATCTTCCTGTACATTGTTCATAATCTTCGTTTGTGTAATCGTTGTCCCAGAGACAGTAAGGAAACATTCCAATTGGCACTTCAAGCTCCATCAAACAGCAACATTTTTTACTCCTGAAAAGAGACATTGGATGGTCTGCTGTGTTGCTGCTTCCAAACGAGTGTCACGTTCATAGCATGCCTAGAGCTGAACGTACACGAGAAAGATCTGTAACAAATGCAGCATGTGCGACTGTCAATTAGTCTTGTCAACTGTCCAGACATGGATAGTATGAACCACCCACGACCATAAAATGAGACATCCCCAACCACGGACGGTTTGGATGGCTCTGTGTGAAGCATACTAACCTGTTTGTGTTTTTAATCCCCCTTCTCACAGGACAATGGTGACGGTACCGTGGACGTCACATACGTTGCACACCAGCCAGGAGTCTACAACGTGCACATCAAGTTCTCCGGCGAGGAGATCCCGAACAGCCCGTACCATGCCAGCGTCGTGCGCCCACCACCCGATGCCACCAAGGTTATGGTGAAGGACCTGTCGGCTCAGCCGCTGGTCAAGGAACGGAACGAATTTACCGTCGACGGCTCTGCAGCCGGAGGGCCGGGTCTCCTTGAAGTTGGCGTCGCCGGGGGTTACATCCCAGCTGAGGAGATCACTGTTCGGCATGTTGGGGACTGTGTCTTCGCTGTCAGCTATCAGATAAACGAGCAAGGAGAGACAATCATCTCGGTGCGGTGGCATGGTGAGCACGTGCCCGGATCGCCATTCACCGTCTATGTCAGCGAAACCAGCGATGCGGTTGACTTGTGAGGACATGTTCAGCAGTTGACCGTCTTTCCCTTTTTGTGTGAAAATGTTATCAGTCCAGTTTCTTTATCTTTTTTCTTACATTTATGGGCAAGCTACTTTTGAACATTTTTTTTCCATTTTCTATAATCTGGTGACTTGGTTTATAGGTTGAAAAAAGCTGGATTCTGAGATGGTAAACTACATGTATATTGCTAGGCAGATGTTACTCCCAATGCATACAGAACAGGCCTTTGCCTCAGCTTTCCATTCTTTTCTTGAAAGGCTTTATTATTGCGTGTGCGTTTTTTTTTTGTTGGGGGGGGGGCGTGCATGCGCTCGTGGTCTACATGTGTTCATGTTTCAAATAAGGAGGTGGGGTCACGGATAGGAACGCCTGGGAGGAGGGGTTTTCCATAAAATCAAGGAAGGGAAGAAGTTATCGGAGAAGGGTGTACAGTACTTGCTTGAGCAAACACCATTTAATGAGGCACCTCCGTGTCCCATACTCCATTTTGAAGCGTATCATTTTGGCCGTGTATGATGTCACTTTAATGCCATTGCTGTACATATATGAAGGCTAGCTCCAAGCACGGAAAATGGCAGCCATGAAAGACCTGTCCAGAACTCAGCGCTTACACGCCTGTTGAGCAAGAAAAGGCAGAGATTGCAGACGAGGTTAGACCATAGCTAAGACAAGGACGAGCATATCTTCGTAGAGAATCTCAACGATGGAGTTCAACTTCCTCGCAAACTTGGAAAAGGTATTACCACTTTTCAAGTCCAAAATGGTGGTGCATAGCACGGACGTGTCCCTTTAATTATGTACCTGAAGACTAATTCCATTCTTTATAACTGCTGAACTTAGCTACGTTTTCAACAACTCCAAGGGCGAGGGCTGCAAGGGTAGGCTCTGCTGTGCCAACAAGCTGAAAGATTGTCGTCCTTTTAATTCACAGACACTGAACGAACAAATTCACTACATTAAAAATGGAATTGCGCATAAATTGCTCATGAAATCATGGATATCCCTGACACAGGGTGCAGGTGGGCATACATGTACATGATAATCGTGTGTATGCAGGAATACCGTTTCTTTTTTTCTTTTAATGTCAGCATGCATGGTTTTTTTTTGGAAATGTACAAAATGAATCGCCTATGAACTGTTGGGTTACAGTATAGTCATTGATATTTGGCTACATTGCAGCAGCCTTCTTCAGCTCTTGATAGATTTAAGAAAGCTGTCCATGCATGGAAATTCAGGTGGGGATTCCTCATTACAGGGGAATCTTGTAATTGGACGACCAGCGACCTTTAATCACAGTTAGTACAATTGTCTGCGCGTGAACACGCACACAAAATGGTTGGATTGTGACACATATACATGTCAAAAGCAAAGCATAAAAGCTGCACGAAGGCCGGGTTAAAGTACAAAGGTTGCCACAATGACCATAATGAATAGCTCCCATTCTGATGCACGCTTGAGGCTGACATTGAAAATATCACACAAAACTACGTAGTAAGTTACTTCATGCCTGGACTTCTGGAGAATCCCATAAGCGGTAACTCGCTGGGGGAGGGTTCAAGTCTCGGGCTTTGTTGGGACCTCATCCCAGGCTCCGTACTGCACTGATTAGGCCACTAAGGCCGGAACACTGCTGTCTGCAGTTTGTTATTTGAAGAATACGTGGGCTAGGCGCATATACACAGCATGCGTAGGTGGCTTGTGCACCAATCCCCAGCCCCTGCTTGTCCGAGCCTATTCCTGACCAGTCTGGTCAGTAGATAAACTCCCTTACCTACCCATGCACGTACAGAATTTGCCAGAAATAAAATTCTCCTTATGCAAAATTATTTGCTTGTGTACATAATTTGCTCTCTCTCCCTCAACTATTTCTTGAGCCCTACACACAACTATTGACTGTTTTACTGGTGCCGCTCAAGGAACGTGGTCAATCTATTGGCCAGTCTTCAATAATAACAAGTAAAGTGTACTTCATGCCGCAGCAGTATGCGATCTACTGAGCATGCACTGAACTTGGTTCAGTGAGAGATAGGAATCTTGTTGGGAGTATTTGAAATGGTTGTAATTTCTCAACACAGGGCCTACTAAGGCCCAGAACTGTACAAATTTTTGTGTAATACATTCCTCATTACATACAAACAGTGCAAAATTCATGCCGACCTATATTTTATATATGGCTTTTTCGCAACCTCGTCTCGGCTTCTATATTGCACTGATGAGGCCACAACGGCCGAAGCAGTACTGCCTGCAGTTATATATATTGATAGAACGAGGAAATTATTTTCAAAGAAATAAATCACTTTTCACACAGGAAGGGAAGAAAACTCAGCCACTACCCCAACCAGGAATCGAACCCAGGACCACACAAATCTAGTGCACAGCTCTACCATCTGAGCTGGTGCAGGCTGACTCAACCAGTCAGAGAAGCAACCAAGTCCCTCCCCACTCCACGTGTGCCGTTCACATTTCCCTTGAATCCACAAGGGTAGAGGGCAACCTTAAATTCTTTTACAACCCTAAATATAAGTCCGATACTCATAGTAAAGCACTTGTCATGCAACACAAAACTATTCATAGCGAAGAACATTCTGTATCTGCGCAGAAAGTAATTGAGAGTAGCTCAACCCTGGCATTGGGGACTGCCTTCAAAGTTTTTGCACGCTACAGAGATAATAAAAAAAAATTAAAAAAAAAGGAGACCCAATCGTGGAGCACTGGCCAGTTTGTGCATCCTGAAAACTAAAAACAATCCCGTCTGCAAATTTGGGTGAGTTGTGGTGAAAAAAGGGAAAAAAAAGAAACGTCTGTTAAAATATTCAGT
>JAOWAR010165571.1:0-10177 GCA_028571005.1 Clathrina lutea
GTAATTCGAAAGAGAATAATGCTACGAAAGCATCTGAAAAATTTGGATAAGACCTATTTCTCCAGAGCGGATCTCGGGCTTGCACCTGCAGGTTGGTTAATGGAACAGATCGGTCTGGTGAGTTCGATGATCGTGAGAACCAATCGATATTGCCGTTGAATAACGAGGTTCCTATGTCAGAAAACAGAGAAACCCGCCTCGGCAGCGTCGAGCTCCGGGACGATGACGGCCAGCAGCGAATCAGTGGCTATGCCGCTGTGTTCAACCAGTTATCGGAGAATCTCGGTGGCTTCCGGGAGCAGATTGCGGTCGGTGCTTTTGATTCCGTGATGGACGACGATGTTCGTGCGCTGTTCAACCATGAACCGCACCTGATTCTGGGAAGGACCACCGCCGACACACTGCAGCTGGAGGTGGATGCCACCGGCCTGCGCTACCGGATCGACCCGCCGGACACCCAGTACGCCCGTGACCTGGTCAAAAGCATTGAGCGCCGGGACGTGACCCAGAGCAGTTTCGCCTTCCGGGTGGAGGACGACCGCTGGGATGAGGACGACGACGGTCGTTTGATCCGGACCATCCGGCAATTCAAGCGCCTGTACGACATCTCTCCGGTGACCTATCCGGCCTATCCCGACACCACCGTGGCCGCCAGGGGCTGCGACCAGTACCGCCAGACCCTGACCCGGCGCTTCCTGGAACGGGACAAGTGTCGTCTCTACCTCATCCAGAAAGAACTGATTCATCGCGCCTGACACCTGCAGGCATTCACCTTTCATTACTCCCTATAGACATGAGGAGCGTTCCCATGAGCGAGGAACTCAAGCGCCTGCAGGAAAAGCGGGCACAGTTAGCGGACACCATGGCCAAGCTGGTCGAAAGCGCCGAGAAGGAAGACCGTGGCATTACCGACGAGGAACGTGGCCAGTGGAACAGTATGCGGGACGAGATCGATGGGCTGGACAAGCGTATCGACGACCTGAAACAGGCCGAGGAGCTTCGCCGACAGGTCGAATTGCCTTCCAACCCGCTGCCGCCGGAGACCCGCGAGTACGAGCTGGACGACCTTGGCAACCCCATGTACCCGAAGAAGGCCAGCCCCGACCAGCGCCAGGACGAGGAGCGGCAATACCAGGATGCCTTTATGGCCCTGTTGCGCTCCGACCAGCCCGGTGTCATCGACCTCAGCCAGGAGCAGCGGCAGATTTTGCGCCGCCATTTTGTCAGTGACGAGCTGCGCGCCCAGGGCACCCTGCCGAAAAGCAGCGGCGGCTACCTGATCCCGACCCTGCTGCAGAGCCGCATCATCGAGACCATGAAGGACTACGGCGGCATCTACAGCGCCGCCACCATTCTCAACACCAGCGGGGGCGAGCCGCTGAACTGGCCGACCAGTGACGACACCGCCAACGAGGGCGAGCTGGTCGCCGAACACGCCCAGGTTGGCGAGACCGAACTGGAGTTTGGCCAGAAGTCCATGGGGGCTTACAAGTACAGCAGCAAAATCGTCCGCATCAGCATCGAGCTGCTGCAGGACAGCGCCTTCGCCCTGGACAGCTACATCGTCCGGCAGTTTGGCATCCGCCTCGGCCGCGTCACCTCCCGGCACTTTGCCACCGGCACCGGAAGCGACCAGCCCACCGGGTTGATGACAGCGGCCAGCAGCGTCTACACCTCAACCAGCGAGACCGACATCGGCTATGTCGACCTGTTGCGGCTCAAGCACAGCGTCGACCCGGCCTACCGCAACAGCCGCCGCTGCCGCTGGCTGTTCAACGACAGCGTGCTGCTGCAGTTCAAGGAGATGCTGGACGACAACGGACGGCCCCTGTGGAAACCGTCCATGGCCGATGGCAGCCCTGCAACGATCGACGGGGATCCCTACATCATTGACCAGGGCGTGCCATCGCCCGCCGCAGGCACCACGCCAATGGCCTACGGCGATATGGGCGAGTACATCATCCGCCAGGTCATGGGCTTTACCCTGCACCGGCTGCTGGAGAAGTTCATCGACTACGGCCAGATTGGTTTCCTCGCCTTCATGCGCGCCGATGCCAACCTGATGGACAGCGCCGCCGTCAAGACCCTGCAGATGAAAGGCACAACCCCTGCTGCCGACACCGGCAAGACCGCCAAGGCCAAGTGATGAAGGTCAAGTTGCTGGTGCCCATCATCTACCAGGACCACCTGTACCGCCAGGGCTGCGTGCTGGAGGTCAGTGTCCTGGAAGGCTCAAAGTGGGTGCACGACAAGGTCGCGGTGCCGGAGCCTGACACCCCGCGCCGCCAGGTCATCCAGCCGCCGGAGCGCCGCCATGGCTGACATCATCGGCCTGTCCCTGGTCCGGCACCATATCCGCAGCGAGCGCGAGGACGAGGACGACTACCTGCAGCACCTGGTGGGCGCTGCCGTTGACCGCTTCCGCACCTTCACCGGCCGTGAGCTGATGGCCGCCGATACCCCGCTCAACGATTTACCGGAGGATGGCGTTGCCCTGACCATGGACATCTGCCACGGCCTGCTGCTGCTTATCGGTCACTGGTACGAATACCGCGAACTGGGGGTTGAGCGCAGCCTGTCCGAAATGCCCGAGGCAACCACCCGGCTGTGGCAGCCTTATGTCCTTTACCACCTGGGAGGCCCCAATGTCTGCCAACAAACCTGAAACGGAAGGCCAGCGCCGAGTCCGTGTGGATTTCAACCCTGATAACCACAGCGCAGTGAATGAAATCAAGCGACGGGCTGCCGACCTGATCGACTATATCGACCTGCACGGTAAAGACGACCGGTGCACGGCGCTGGCCATGACCGCCTTTGAAGAGGCGGCCATGTGGGCCGTCAAATCGGTCACCAAAGAGGAGCGACCAGGTCATTGAACATCAAACAGGAAATAGACCTCACCGCCATCGTCACGGTGCTGGGCTTTATCGTCGCCATGGTCGTCTGGGGCATTCGACTGGAGGGCAGTGTCAGCGATAACCGCGCCGCCATGCAGGCCTTCGAGGAGAAGCACGAGAAGCTGCAAAGCCAGCGCGACAAACACGTCGACCGCCGTCTGGACAGCCTGCAGCAGGACATCCACCGGATGGAAAGCCAGTTGGGGCGCGGGCCATGAGGGCGGGCAAGCTGCGCCACCGAATTGTGCTGCAACGCAACGAACCCGAGCGCAATACCCTGGGCGATCCGATCCCGAACTGGGTGGACTACGCCTCGGTGGATGCCGAGGTGTCACCCCTGCGCGGGCGGGAGTTTTTCGACGCCCAGCAGGTCAACGCCGAACTGACCACCCGGGTGCGTATCCGATGGATACCGGGGGTCAAGGCCGAACACCGCATCCGGTTCAACGGGCGCACCCTGGAGATCGCCAGCCCGCCGATCAACGTCAACGAGAAGAACCACGAGCTGGTGCTGATGTGTAAGGAGCCGGGCTGATGGTCCATGTGACCTTTGAGATGGATGACGACCTCGCGCGGGAAACCCGGTTCATCGAAACGCAGCTGGTCAACCGCGCCACCATGAACGCCCTGCGCGCCATCGCCCGGCCGGTGTCGGTGACCATGAAAGATCAGGCCCCGACCGACACCCATGTGCTGGCCCGGGACCTGGGCATGACCTCGAGCATGAACAAACGACGTGGCATCGGCGTGGTCTATGTCGGCCTGTCGAAAAAGAACCACCCCGGCTGGCTGGTGACCCGGGGCCTGGCCATGGAGTACGGCAATACCCGGGTGCAGGAGCAGCCCTATCTGTCGGTGGCCGCCGAACGGCACCGCCGCCCCGTGTACAACGATTTCCGTGACTTTATGAATACCCATCTGGACCGACTGGTGGCCAGAGCATGATTGAAGAACAGATCGCGGCGGCCCTGGAGACGGTGCTGCCCGGCCAGGCCTGGCCGGTGATCCTGCCCCGGAACCCGGACTACCCGGCGCTGACCTACCACCGGCTGGACTATGAGGAGCGTACCGACCCCTGGAGCCTGAACCCGCTGCAGTCCGGTACGGCGGAAGGGCCTCGCTCGCTGTTCCAGGTGGTGATCTACGCGCGGCCTTACACCCGCTGTGCCGAACTGTTGCGAGAGGTCAAGGCGGCGCTGGAGACAGTGCCCGGCCTGATCCTCAACAGCGTCCAGGACGGCTATGAGTTTGAGCAGGACGTGTTCGCCATCATCACCGACTGGGCCATCTGGGGTGACCTGGAGCCGGTGCGGGCTGAGCCGGCGGGCGACTGGCCGCTGTTGCAACCGTTTATCGAGGCCATCCTGGCAGACCTTGAAACCCATTTTGGCGACCGGGTGGCGACCATCCGCTTCCGTGACCCGACCGACCGGCAGCTGCCGCGCCCGGCCCTGGTGCTGGATCTGGACAGCCTGGCCCTGGGCGAGGACCCGGGCGACGGACGCACCCCGGCCCGGACCCGCTGGCTGATTCACTGCCTGATGCCCCAGTCCGACCCCGATGCCGAGATCCTGGTGCGCAGCATGGCCGCCGAGGTATTCAGTCACGTCCGTTTTAACAAGTGGGGTCTGGGAAAGGCCGTCGATTTTCCCGATGACCCCGGTGCCGAGGCCGACAAGCTGCGCCCCGGCAGCCACAGCCACTGGCTGGTGAGCTGGGAGCAGGTGCTGTACCTGGCGCTGGAGGAGGACGAAACAGCGGACTTTCTGCCCGACGATTGCTACTCCGGGTTTGAACCCGCCACCGGTGACGACTTTGAGCCGGAGTACACCCTGCTGGAGCCGACCTGTGAGGAAGACGGATGAACGAGGAGGTCATAGCGCTGCAACGGCAGGTCGGCAACCTGATTCGTCGCGCGAAGGTGCTGTCGGTGGATGTTGACACCGCCCAAGCACGGGTGCGGCTGCCCAGCCTCGACAGCGCCTGGCTGCCCTGGCTGGTGCCCAGGGCATCGACGGTGCGGGACTGGTCAGCGCCTCGGGTGGGGGAGGATGTGCTGTTGCTCTGCCCGAACGGCGAGACCGAACAGGCCGTGATTCTTCCTTCTTTATATAAGGCCGAATTTCCACCGCCCGGTGTCGACCCCCATGAACACCTGACCCTGTACGCCGACGGCGCGGTCATTGGCTACAACGATTACAGCCACCGGCTCCAGGCCGTGCTGCCCGAAGGCGGCACCACCGAGCTGGTCAGCGACGGCGGCATCACCCTGACCGGGAATCTGACCGTCAACGGTAACACCACTGTCAACGGCACCACCCACAGCACCGGCCCCCTCAGCAGCGACGCCGATGTCAGTGACGCCACCGGCACCCTGCAGGCCAACCGGGATGTCTTCAACGGCCATAACCATCCGGGCGACTCCGGCGGCACCACCGGCCCCCCGAACCAGCAACAGTGACCCCTTATGAACGGCACCCATAACCACGACGGCAGCTACCTGTCGGCGGACGACTCCCTGCGCCAGTCGGTGGCGGACATTATCACCACGCCCCTGAACAGCCGGGTGATGAAGCGCGGCTACGGCTGTGGCCTGTTTGACCTGATCGATGCCCCCATGTCGGGCGAGTTCCCGGTGCGTGCCATCGCCGCCGTGCACCAGGCGCTGCTGAGGTGGGAGCCGAGGCTGAAGATCGAACGGGTGCAGGTGTCGGGGCGACCCGATGGCCGGGTGCGTATCCGGGTCACCGGCCAGAGCCTGGTGACTGAACAACCCTGGCAACAACAGCTGGAGCTGGACCGTGAGCAGCTACACCGCCATTGACCTGTCGCAACTGCCACCACCGACCATTGTCGAGCCGCTGAGCTTCGAGGCCATCTACGAACAGATGCGCGCCACCCTCAACGGCCAGGCCCCGATGCTGTACCAAGGTGACAGCCGGGAGCCGGTCGTCATGGCGGCGGAGCAGGTCACCGACGACAACGGCGAGACGTATTTCCGGGTGCCCGCCGTGGTGGACAAGCTCCTGTACGTGCAGCTGGAGAGTGAGCCCTCGGCCAAGATCCTCGGTGTCTGCGCCTACCGGGAAAGCCTGTTAAGGCAGCGGGTCAACGAGGCGGTGCGGGCGGTGATGCTGGCCTATGCCCGGGGCGCGGACCTGGACCAGCACGGGGCCAACTACAACCTGCGGCGGCTGGTGATTGACCCCGGCGACCCCGGTGCGACCCCGCCCATAGACCCGACCTACGAGAGCGACATCGAGTTCCGCCGCCGCATCCTGCTGGCCTTTGAGTCACTGAGTGTCGCGGGGCCGGAAGGGGCGTACATCCACCATGCCCTGAACGCCGACCCGCAGGTGCTGGATGCCGCCGTGGACAGCCCGTCCCCGGGGCAGGTGGTGGTCACCATCCAGAGCCGGGACGAGGACGGCAGCGCCAAAGAGGGGCTGCTGGCCACCGTCGCGGATTACCTGCGCGACGGCGAGATACGGCCCCTGACCGACCAGGTCATTGTCAACTCCGCCAGCGTGGTGACCTACCAGGTCACTGCCCGGCTGGAGCTCTATGGCGGCCCGGACACCGAGGTGGTGCTGGCCGACGCCATTGACCGGGTGACCCGGTACACCGACAGCCAGCATAGAATCGGCCTGGATGCCA
This sequence comes from Clathrina lutea, assembly GCA_028571005.1. Classification (NCBI taxonomy): domain Eukaryota; kingdom Metazoa; phylum Porifera; class Calcarea; order Clathrinida; family Clathrinidae; genus Clathrina; species Clathrina lutea. Next base: position 6,555 of record JAOWAR010165571.1, read on the forward strand.
CCCTGTCCGGCCTCTATGCCGCCCTGCACACCAGCGGTGTGGCCAACGTGTTGCTGGAATCCCCCGCATCGGATGTGGTCACCCTCGACACCGAGACCCCGTACTGCACCGACATTGATGTCACTGTCGCCAATGAGGCCGGCAGCGATGGCTGACGCCCTGTCCCTGTTGCCGCCCAACGCCACCGATTTCGAGCGGGCGCTGGAGCAGGCCACCGCCCGGGCCGGGCAGGTGCCGGTCCATATCCGGGACTACTGGGACGCCGATGCCATCCCCGTCGACCTGATGCCCTGGCTGGGCTGGCAGTGGTCGGTGGACAGCTGGGACCCGGGCTGGGATGAAGTGACCAAACGCAACGTCCTGCGCGACGCCTTCCGCTATCACCAGCACAAGGGCACCCGGCAGGCGGTGCTGGATGCGATCCAGGCGCTGGGCAGCAACATCGCCATGAAAGAGTGGTGGGAGTACGACCCGCCCGCCGGGCCCCACACCTTCGACACCATCATCGACACCGGCGGCGGCTCCGGCAGCGGCGTCCTGCAGGAACAGCTGATTGACGCCATCGACAACGCCAAGCCGGTGCGCAGCCACTACACCCTGTCGGTGGCGACCAATGCCTTCGGCGCTTTGAATCTTTACGGCTACGGGCGTGTGGCCCGGTTCCAGAGGATGTACTTGACCGATGCCTGACATGAGAAACCTGGACAACGTCGGCCTGCCCCTGGTCATCACCGATGCCGGGCGCGAAGCCGCCATCGAGGCAGACCACGCCGGATTGCAACTGCAGTTGACCGAAATCGCTTTGGGCGACGGCCTCTGGCAGCCCGATGGCACAGCCACAGCTCTTCAGAATGAAATCAAGCGGCTGGACAACCTCGGTGGCGGCGATGTGGCGGCGGATATGCTGCACCTGACCATCACCGACGACAGCACCGACGCGTATTCGCTGGGTGAGTTCGGCCTGTATACCGATACGGGCATCTTGTTTGCCATCTACAGCCAGACCACCTACATCAGTGAGAAGATTTCAGAATCCATCCTGATGCTGTCGGCGGACATGAAACTGGACACGGTGCCCCCGGGGTCGGTCACCATTGAAGGGAATAATTTTCAGTACCCTCCGGCGACGGAAACCTTGCAGGGCGTTGCCAAGATTTCTACAAGGGAAAAGATTATCGAGGGGGAAGACGACGAGACTATGATAACCCCGCTTAAATTGCGGCAGGCGATGAACGTTCCGCCTCGTCCTGATTTTTATTTGCCTCTGATTAGCGATATTCATATTCGGGAAGGGTTCGGAGAATTTCAGGTATCCAGAGAAACTAGCGGAACTTATCACGATAAATCGGGGGGGCTGCGACTTGTTCAAGCTGACGTTACTAGATTAGAAAAAGATGGAATGCTAGTAGAGGGGGCTAGTACAAATTCAATTAGACAAAGTGGAAATCTTCGAGGGGGTAGTCCTTGGTCTACGGTCACTAAAGGCACATGGGGCGAATTTTTAAATATAGGTGATTTTGAATTAGAGCAATGGATACAGAACGATGATGACGAACACCAGTTTTACGATCATCAACAATTTGTTGATGTTCCTGTTGGCGGCTCTATTTCTTTTTATGTATCCGGGGGAACGTGGAGAAGTTTTGGTATAGGGGCAAGAAATACAGAAGAAGTTGCGTACAACGTATCAGCGTTTGATCTTGATGTTTCAGAAAGTAATCCAACTTACAGTCTGAATGGTTTAGGAAAACATTCATTAAAAAAGGTTGGAGTATTTGAAGGCGAAGCGGTTTATAGGATTTCTGTTTCAAATATTACAGAAGACCTCGATAGAGTCTCTATAAAAATGTATCCGAGAAATTATACCGATGGAGCATCGTCAATTATCGGAAATTCTTCAAAGTATATTTATTGTGGGCTTGCTCAAGTAGAAACTATCCCTTTCGCTACAAGTTATATCCCGACAGAAGACACTCCGGTAACTAGAAGCTCAGATCACCCTAAAATATCTGTATTTGGAAATATCCCTGAATTTGGCGAGTTCACAATAGCTATAACATCAAAAGCAATAGGTTTTCAGAATACATACCCGAGATTATTTAATAAAACATCAGGAGACGGGGAGATTTTCGCACACTATGTCGAGCCAGATATAATCAGCTTTGCAATTGGAGACGATACAAGCGGCAGAATAAAAGGTGTTAGTCCGTTAGAACAGCAGACCATAGTGTTTTCAAATAAAGCAATTTATTGCAATGGAACAAAGCTAGTAGACCTGAATTTCGGAGATATCGGTTCTATTGATGGGTTGAATCTAGGCCGTGGAGTAAACGAAAGTGAAGATAGAGTGTTATTCGGACATATTAGAGATTTCCGAGTGTGGCACAGAGCATTAACCGATGAACAGGTTGTATTCATAAAATGATTGAAGTGGTTACATATTGTCAAAACATAGAACTATTAAGGAATGAGTTAATCCAAAAAAAAAGGGGGGGGTTAATGAAAACGGATAACCCAACCTTAGATGGATTGATAGCTCAAAATATGAAACGTATAGTCGTATCTATCCGCACTCTCCATGATATTGACCCAGAAACGGGAGAAGAAACGCTTATTACACCTTCTAGAAAAATCGGAGTCTTTTAATGGATATTGGGTTTTCCTTAAGTTCTCTGGTCAATCTATTACTTAATCACAAAGATGATAAAAGTAATCCTCACAATGTTACAGCATCACAAGCTGGCGCATACAGTAAAGCCGAGACTGATTTAAAGTTAGCCATAGCAGCGCCTACGGGGGCAATTATGTTTTTTTCTATGCAGTCTCCTCCTTCTGGATGGATTAAAGCAAACGGAGCGGCCGTTTCCCGTTCAACTTATGCAGAATTATTCAAGAAGATCGGGACAACTTTCGGGAATGGAAACGGCTCAAGCACGTTTAATGTTCCTGACCTTAGAGGAGAATTTATTCGTGGTTGGGCAGATGGCCGAAATGTTGATCCTGGTAGAATGTTTGGTAGCTTACAAGCTGATGCTATACGAAATATTACAGGACAGTTTAGAACAAAACCTCGTAGCGGTAGTGGTTCAAACTATGTTGCTTATGATGGTAGCGGAGTATTTACGACCTCAACAGATACAAGCCGAAATATTGCAGCGCTAAACTACAACGCTTCTGAAATGAACCCTGTACTTGTTAGTCTGGATGCATCGAGAGTTGTTTCAACGGCTGACGAAAACAGACCCCGAAATATCGCCTTGCTTCTCTGTATCAAGTATTAAGGAGTTTTAATGGAAATTTACCACTATGATTCAAAAACCGGCGAGTTCCTCGGAGCAGGAGTAGCTGACCCAGACCCGTTGTGTCCTGGTGAATGGTTGATACCTGCTCATGCTACAAAAAACCCCCCCTCTTTATCGGAGGAAGGTAAAGCATCCATGTTCGCGGACGGCGCATGGAGTCTTGTCGATGATTTAAGAGGGACTGTGTATTGGCTGGCTGATGGAAGCCAGCATACAGTAACAGAAATTAATAGCTCTTTACCTGATGATGCGTTAACAGAAAAACCACCAGTACCAGAGGTTGATGAATATTCACGGTTTATTAATGATCGTGACTATCAT
>JAOWAR010165582.1:0-10175 GCA_028571005.1 Clathrina lutea
TACGTCGACAACTGGTACACCAGTATACCACTCTGCGAATACCTGCTGGCCAGGAACACGTTGATGTGTGGAACGCTCCGGAGCAACCGGAAGCAACATCCCGCCCCAAGTCAAGAACAGTCAACCACCTAAAGGACAGTACGCATTTCGTCGGAGTGGCAACATGATGTGCATCACGAAACACCGTGGATAGCCGGCTGAGCAGCAACTGTTTCTTGTGGTTTTCACAGCTCTTGCCTTGACTGTGTTTGCCCCTCGTTTTAGCCTTGTGTTTTCTCCCCGCAGTCCAGTTTTTAACATGGAGAGCGATAGTGAACTGTCCATGAGTTCGGACGCTCAGTCCGATTTTGCAGAAAGCTACGACGTGGATGCGTCATCCAGCGCATCGGAGAGCGGCACTGGCGACAGTGAAGAGGATGGCAATCCTGCCATTTCTGCATCAAGGCTCATGGTTCGTTCTCTCGAGTTCATGTCTGCACATGCACTTCACAGTGCCTAGAGTTCTTACGACTACAATTTGAATACTTTTCTTTCAGCCTGTGGCAATGCGGACCATGGCTGAGCGGCTGAATGCCGGCCTGCAACGCGAGGTAGAGCGCCAGGAAGTGTGGCCCAGAGCGGCAACCCTCATCAGTCGCCAGCTTGTCCCAGAAGGTAGGTTGTCTGCCTCTTTTCAAGTTGCTCTACAAGGCTAATGACAAATATAGCCCTCCTAAGAACCACGCATGCAAAGACAAGACCAATACGAGTGCTGCTTGGCTTCTTTACCTTACTTTACTTAGTGCTACAGACAGTATAGTGGTTCACACAGCACAGAAGAGACTCGTAAGTTATAGCTATATGTATAATTATAGTCAGAAGAAAGTTGTCGTGACAAGTAGTTGGGCAAAATTGTGTATCTGTCCAAAATGTGTATGCAGACAAGCGACCAGTTCTTATGATATCAAGTATGCATCGTGCAGAGCTAGTGTCACCCGGAAAACGTGATCGACATGCAGCCGCTGTCACTAAGCCATCTGTCATCCATCAGTATAATCGTTACATGGGTGGCGTTGACTGTAATGATGAACTGATCGGATGTTACACCAGCCCGAGGAAGACCATGAAATGTTACAAGTTGGGATCAATTTCATTGAGGCTTTGCTGAATGCTGCTACCTTTTGACATGCATTATCGGTTCACTCGCTGGCCGACTGCCGTTCCCTTGCTGGGTATCATTACATGTCCACAGTCATAGACGCTTCTCTGATGCCACAAGGTACCTGGATCGTCTTCAAGTATTCTCCCAATCTATTCTTGAAACAAAACCTTGCTCTTCATCTTCTCGCACCATTTTTTATCTCTCCTAACCTTGCCTCCTGCACACGTTTTCCTGCGGAATGACGCTTCTCAGCGACCTGTGACGGACCTTACCAAGTTATGCAGGACTATGTTTCGACACGTACGCGTTGGAATTATTAATGCAGCTCAAAATGCGCTCCCTGCGAGACCACTCAAAAAGCACTTTACACAACTGCTTTCCACGCTTTTCTTCACAAACCAATAAACTGTGGCACGCTGAGATCACGGTCAACCTATGTCTTGAAAAAATAAATGCCCAAAGAAGCATTCCACCCAAGAAAAGACTGGTTTCTTGTTATGGTCATCAACTTATGAGTCGCCCCAGCTTACAAAACTCAACTATTATGTTCTGCATGTGCTATGGCTGTGGGCAAATTTGTCGTTGCATCGGCTCGAACTTCGGGGCTTTGACAGACAATAGAGACGTGCACGAGTGCCATCGATCAGCTCTTCAGCTGTTCGGCGCCCCTGAAAAACCACTGCCTATATCATGAAACCAATAGGGAAAGTACGATAAATTTCAGTCTGGGTACGATCCCGCTATTTTATTGTGTAAGATAGCGTGAAACAATACTTGCTAAGGGTATGCATTATTTGCAGTGCCTGCGTTGCATCTACTGACCAAGTGAAGCCTGCTCATGTCGACAACATGCAGTCACTCGCCGCTGCTGATGAGCCCACCTTCATCCAACGAGAACATGACACATGTAGTGCTGCCACTCACCATTTTGACAGTCGTGTGCATTGGTTCAGTGACCGACTCTATAATTTCATACTTATCCTTTCACAAGAGGGGTATTGTAGCCCCCCTCCACATATATGCCACAAGAGGGGTATTGTAGCCCCTCCCCCTCCACATATATGCACAAGAGGGGTATTGTAGCCCCCTCCCCCTCCACATGTCTGCACAAGAGGGGTATTGTAGCCCCCCTCCACATGTACGGCATTTCCATCATTACTTTATCTTCCTGTACTGCTGAAATCCTTCTGCCTTGACATTCTGTACACACAAGACCATCTGTCCTCCATCTTGAGCTCATCGATCAGTCTCTCCTCTCTCTTTGTTGGTTTTCATCGTGTGCATTGAAATAGAGAGCTTGTTAGGTAAACTGTGCCCACGTAAAAGTTTGGCTGGTTTAGGTCAGGAATATTTTGCGCTATAGATAACAGTACGAGGACTAGGAAACCTGGCACAACTACAGCTTGACAACAATCAGTCTCCCTCTGCTCTGCATACTTGAAGATTGTTCGGCACCTCGCACAGGGGAACATGGAAACTCTACAGCTGCAGAACCTTGACTACGTACACCTCTCATGATTGACATCCATCGGGACACTTTAACGAGGTTTCCTAAAGTTTCCACTGCAGAACATTCTAGTGCATGTATGTCAGGGTATGTTGTCACGGTGATGCCATTCGCATGAGATTGCGATCAAATGGTGGAGGAAGAAGAAACTCCAAAGAAGTCCGCAGTGATTGTGTTAAGTCATTTTTCAGAAGACAGGCTGAGGGAGAGCCATAGTGCAGTGTCTCCCAAGTGCATGGAATGTCCACAGAAAACCACAGGCAGTGATTGTTGCTTAAAGTTGAGCTGGCAAGGTTTCTCTCAGAACTGGGATCAGTACTTTTACTTCCTTGCACTACGATCGACATCGATTCTTTCCCTGTTCAAATTCACACTTCTTCCGCCTGACCTTTGCCGCATGCGTGTTGCTGCATGTCAGAGCACGAGATTAGCATACTAAAGTTTCTCTACCTGCACAAGGTTTCATCAGTTTCACATTGGAAGGGATGCTGGCTCCCTCCTCTGTACGATCGCAAGCAGTTTATTATAATTTATGAAGGTTAGGAGCGGTGACCTTTATCACTCAGTGCCCCTGTTGACAGTCATTTTCCAGCGAACTCATAGCCACGACCTTGTCTTGTGTCTTTATTGTTCTATATAGCGTCTCTCGCATGGTTGTGAAGGCTTCCTACCATATGGAGTCAACCCTATAGAAAAAGCAGACAAAATCGTGAGAGTAGTGAGAGTGAGCATTGTTCGTGCAGTAATCCAACCGAGTAATCCGACCCTAACGTTCGCCGCTAACGCGCAGGCAGCAGTCCGGTCGGGCCAGCTTGATCGTGGCGCTCGTATATGCATGATGAATTGCAAATCAGATAGCGCCGGGCCCGCCAAGATATTGGAGAGTGCGCCCGCTGTCCGGACCGGTGTCATCACTGTGTCAGAGCATGATGAAGCGCAATCGATCCCAGGCCCACCGCTGTTGACCGGATCTGTGACGGTCAGAAAAAAACTATAATGTTGGAACACCTACCATGGCATGGCTGTCGTGCTCGTCTTTGATCGAAGGAAGACGAAAGGCGAAGTTGTCTTTGGAAAAAAAAAAAAGAGGATGCACTTCTTGCCTGGCCGCACCCTGACAACTTACACGCCTTTCACAGCCGGAACAGGATTCTTCCGATTTTGGCACCCAAACTCGATGTCTCGGAGATCTCTGCTCGATGCACCCGGCCTTCAGTGTTCGGCGATACTATACGCGGACGTTAGTCCTTCTTAAGCTCATTTCCGACAAGTGTCTGTGTCGTGAAGGTGGCAAATTCTATTCTACGTTGGCATTTCCACGCATCATGTCCTTGTGACGAGCAGCCATCTGTCAGCCATTCAGCAAATGTGGCAAGGCCTACGTGCATGTTTTTTTTTTTTAATTATTCATTTTCGATTCTTGTACTAGCGGTTTGATCTGATACATGATATCACACTCCGTTGCAAGCATAGACTAGTGATGCGGCTCTTTGCTCCAGCTACCTGACACTCGGCTCGGCCTGGCCCTAGCTGGTTGCGCCTTCAAGTGGCCTTGCCATGTAAGGTAACCTGCGGTTTCATTACAATGTCGCTCGCAGCAGGTTTTCTCACCAATTTTTGTCACGATTTGTAACCCTGTTGACTCCATATCATATGGAGTCAACCCTATAGAAAATGCGGACAAAAATCGTGAGAGTAAGCATTGTTTGTGCGGTAATCCGGCCAAGTAAGTCCGACCCTAATGTTCGCCACTGACGCGCAGGCAGCGGTCCGGTCGGGCCAGCTTGAACGTGGCGATCGTATGATGAATTGCAGATCAGACAGCGCCGGGCCCGCCAAGAAATCGGAGAGTGCGCCAGCTGTCTGGCCCGGCCTGGTGTCATCACTGCGTCAGAGCATGATGAAGCGCGATCGATCCCAGGCCCACCGCTGTTGATCGGATCTGACTATGACGGTTAGAAGAAAACTGTATTGTTGGGACACCGGCATGGCATGGCTGTTGCGCTCGTCTTTGATCGAAGGAAACGAAGAAAGTCGAAGTTGTCTTTGGAAAAAACAGGATGCACCTTTCGCCTGGCCGCACCCTGACAACTGACACGTCTTTCGTGGCCGGGACAGGAGCACTCTTCAGATTTTGGCGCCCAAACTCGATGTTTCGGAGATCTCTGCTCGATGCGCCTGGTCTGCGGTGTTCGGCGATAATACACGGGGGTAAGTCCTTCTTAAGCTCATTTTGGACAATTGTCCTTGTCGTGAAGGTGGCAAATTTTATTCTACGTTGGCATTTCCACGCATCATGTCCTTGTGACGAGCAGCCATCCATCCACCATTCCGCAAATCCGGCAAGACCTACGCGCATATAGATATTTTTTTAATTTATTTTCGATTCTTGTACTAGCGGTTTGATCCGATACATGATATCACGCTCCGTTGCAAGCGTAAACTACGTTTGATCCGGCTCTTTGATCCAGCTACCTGACACCTGGCTCGGCCTGGCCCGAGCTGGTTGCGCCTTCAAGTGGCCTTGCCATGTAAGGTAACACGCAGTTTCATTACAATGCCGCTTGCAGCAGGCTTTCCCGCCGATTTTTGTCACGATTTGTCACCCTGCTGACTCCATATGCATACAACGAAAGGAAGACTTTACCATGGTTTCACCAGACACTCATCAGAAGCCTACATCTGGCTGAAACTACCAAACAAGGATGAAGAACAACAAATTAGACCAAGACAACGACATTGAAGACCAAACAGCTAGCACTGGAACTCGCACAAGATTACTCAAAACAGCGACAAGACTCGCACATGTTCTTTCTGGCTGCATAATGGAGGCGCCAATCTGCGAATTAGCAGAGCCTCCAGAATGTTCGGGTGCTGTTGGTCCCGGGCTTGAGCGAGGAGCTTAAATCCCTTCGTGGTAAGCTTCGTGCTTAGACATGCAGGTGAGGTCCTCAAGTGTTTTGTGATGGCAAAGTCACTAGTCTGTTTTGCTGTAACACAGGAACAAGTTTTGCGCTGCAGCAGGCTATCCGGAATGTGTTGTTTAATTCGTTCAGTGAGGCACTGGGAAGCTCGACCAACAGATGTGAGCCCACGGCTGCACAAAGAGTGCACATGAAATGAAAATAATGTTACTTCTCTAAAATAATGTTACTTCTCAAGGTTGTCAGCATAATATATATATAGGCTTATAAGAAAAGAGCCCAGGCCGCAAAGAGAGCGCCTCGAGAGGTAGAGCTACAATATGTACAAAAGCACAGTCAAGGCACGGCCAAAGTTGGTGCTACTCGGAGTTTCATGCCGTAGCAATCTTCAGGCGACAGAGCCAACACGAACAGAACATGAAACATAAAGGCTACAGATTGGGACTGGTGGGAACAACGGCCGCCAAAAGTGGCACAAAACACTACACTAAGCTAGAGACTCCGCAAGACTAAGCGCTACTGCATAGAACGGAGGTCAGGTTTTATTGCCCAAGCCTCTGTTTCCTGCACTTGATTTGCTCTCGTTCACACCTCCGCTCTATGCAGTCCTGCAGTCAACCGTCTTGCGCATCGACTCGGTCTTCGCTCTGCTCCTGAGCCTCATCATCGTCACTTAATGTCAGCTGCTGTTGATGCACTCCGTCTGAGCAGTGTTCTCACAGATGTCACCACACCCACAAACGTCAGTGCATGGCAGGCCGCTTCGTACGCAACAACAGCGCTTGGTTGAGCAGGCTGTGCGGCAGTTGTAGCTGATCATTTTTAGCAAGTCTCGTGGTGCAGGAGGCTGGGTCATCCAGTGGATGCTTAGCTCGTCGTTCTCCACCACCCACCCGTGGGGGTCTGGCTTGGAACATCAGCCAACGCATCCAATGCACGGTGCCACAGCGCAGCCTGGTCGTTGGTCCTCAGAATATGCTGCTGAATAGCATCACGGGTAGGCGGCAGCTGGCTGGAGTCACCAGCCCTCGAGCAGAACATGGCATAACGCACTTCATTGATGTTTGTGCTATCATACCCATACAAGGCGCACGTTACCGCCTCACACGACCGAAAGAGCAGATCGACGCCAGCAGGGCAAAACTCTTGGCCTAAGAGCTGCAGATAGTGCTGGACAGTAGCATTTGATTTTACCAAGTTCAACCCAAGTGTCTTGCCCTTGCCAACAAACGAACTGACAGAGTCACACCTTGTCAGTGCATGAAGGCCCGGCAGTGCACGGCAGACCTGTGGGCCAAGCTTCGCTTAGATTTGGGAAACATTAATGTACCGCTGCCTGTCCTTAGTGCCTGTCCAAAACAAGACGGTCCCACCAATTTTGGCGCAATGCGCCACCGCCAACACGGCTACATCAGTGTCGGGAGATTTCATAACAGAGATGGAATGACCACTATTAGCGGCATGTGCAGCGTGCAGGACTAGACGAGTGTCTGCCTCTTGATGGTTGCAAGCCAGAGCCGACACAGCTTGCTTGACCAGTTGGCGACTGCTGGCGTGAAACGACAGACTGTAACATGTTGTACGGTCTGTGACATACAGCACTCCACCACCAGCAAGTCACTCTACTGTGTAAGCACTAGCAGCCCACTCATCCGCAAAGACATGCAGGAGATCTTCCTTGTTCTTGGGATGGCCCAGGAACTTTTTCCACTGGATAGGAAGTCTTTGAGTGCCAGACAGTATGCGGACCCTGATCAGAGAACCGCTCTGCCTTTGCCGGCGAAGGCGTTCTCCGGTCTTAATGGATACATCTGGGCACCTGTCTATGACGAAGTCCACATGAGCTCTTGGACAAACCAGTGACCGCGTGATGATAGCAAACACCTTGTGCCAGCTCTCCAAATGTTGCTGCTGGGCTGCTTAACGACTGTAGTGTGGCCATGGCATCAATGATTATCGCAGCAGTCGGAGGAACGTCCTCTACCGGCTCAATGTCTTCTTCTAGAAGGTGCAGCAACTTGGACTTGTGCGTTTTGGTCATACATCCATCTGCTGTGGCAAGAGACCAAGGCAAGGGACCAAGGTCAAATGTCAGAACTTCACGAAGGTCAAGGAGGCGGGTTTGGGCCATGACAACCATACGTGCAAACAGACCCCGGTCGGCTTTCAGCACCATCCTTGCTTTGTCAAGTTTCACTGTGCTCTCCTTCAGCATAGATGAGAAGGTCTTCAATTGTGCTTGCGGTAACGTGTCATAAAATCCCACAGTCGACCCATCTGCTAGTCGCTGCTCCATGAATGACTTTAGCACCGCCTCTCGAGTGTCAGCTGCAGTCAGGAGGTCATTGCGAATAGCATCGCTTGCCGGCACACCCGACCCAATGTTCATAAGGCCCTCACTTTCTCCAAATGGGTTCTGCCATGACTTCAGCAGACATGTTACATGATGAATGGCGTCCTTGTGGCGCTTTATGGCACTTGGACCACTCTCTTGATGTTGAGAAGTGGACCCATCTGTGCCTGTCAGCTGTCGACACACCTGTGCAATGGATGCACGTTCGTGAGCAGTTATTATCCACCTCTGCACGGCACTGGGCCGCAGACTAAATCCGATAATCCCTCCATGAGTTTTGCTGTCCCGATTTATGGTCTGTTCTATTGCATGGTCAACGGCGACTTGTGCGAAGGCATTCTCATTTCGCTGAACTACAAACCTTCCTCGCTTAAGCTCCTCGTAAGCGGAAGGGTGGCTTTCTTTCAGGTTAACCATCTCACTCCAATACACAGTCATGTACCTCGCACAATTCACACGGTCATATGCGTAGAACCACGGCAGCAACCTCACAGGCTGCTTAAGCAGGCAACGTGCAGATCCCAATTGCCTTCACGTGCTGCACGCACAAAAGCCAAAAGAAGACCCACCATGTCTAGATAGGATCTCCAAAAAGCAAACAGAGACAGCTCTGAACTTTGCTCAGTGCAATAACCGTCAAAAGCAGCCAAAACACATTGCACCTCACGTAAGCCTGCCAGAGCAGCCATGTTGCAAGACTCTGGGCAACGCAATGCCTGCATAGCCTGGGAGACTGCCTCAAAATCAATTCGACAACCAGCGCCATCACCACTCCAGTATGACTCGAACTTTTTCCAGCGCAGACGACTCAGCGCTTCCCAGACTATTTTGTGAGCTCTGAGCCCATGGTTGTAGGGGCGACCACCCAAGACAGCTTTTACAGAACCTGCGGCCACTACTACTGACTCCACCAACAGATCCTGCAACCCTGCATCTCCGAAGCGCTTACCCAGTATAACTAAAAGGGTGGTTGTGATGTGGAAAGCACCCATCCTAAGGACGACATGCTTGAATTTCTCTGGGTGCTTCCATTTAATTTCCTGGTCCTTGCAGTACACAGCTTGGTCGAGGGTTATGATGGTATGCTCTTGCTGCAACGCGTTAGAGATAGCACAGGACCTCGCCATTGCCTCATGAACCGTTGCAAGCTCTGTTGGTGATGCAGGGACGACAGGCAAGTATCCGATAGTGCTTCATTGCGGAACTTCACCGACAGAAGCATTGAATGCCGACCAAGGAGGAACTGCTAGAGCTGAGTCACCATCGGGTTTCTGTCCAAGTCTAGGGCTGCAGTCGCTAGGGCACCGCAGCAGCATGTACAGGCTGTCTTGCTGCTTAGCTGTTGCCAGGCATTGACTTTCATATTCTGCAGCTGGCGAGTAACTGAGCTCACCACGCTGAGGACCAGCACGTGATCCAGCCACATAGTGTAGCTCCTGCCCTGCTGTGCACTGAATTGATCTACGATGTCATTGACGTGGTGTGTCTGAGTTCATATTTGCCAATGGCCCGGTGGGAGCAGGTGTGCACGGTATACCTTGCGGATGCTGAATGACCACACCGTTAGTGCAATGTGTGGTGCCTTCACCAGATGCTGTCTCTTCCATAAGATCATTGTTATCCCAACAAAACACCACTGGCTATCCACGATCGATGTTCGAAGGTAAGAACACACCATTCGGCTGGACATTGTCCAGAAATTGCTCAGCAATAGCTGTTTCATATTCTTCAATCCTTGACGCAGAATAGCCGTGCCCTAATCTGTTCAGCACTGTGACAAGGTGGGAGCTGCGAGTTAGATGCTGCACTATGAGAGGAAGTATGAAGTGTTTAGGTGTGCGAACATGACCTTCAGTAGCTACATGGACTACATCCTGTGCAATGGACATAATGCGGCGGTGTGTGGGACTACATCCTGTGCAATGGACATAATGCGGCGGTGTGTGCTACATCCTGTGCAATGGACATAATGCGGCGGTGTGTGCTTTCATGTGCAATGGACATGATGCGGCGGTGTGTGCTTTCATGTGCAATGGACATGATGCGGCGGTGTGTGCTACATCCTGTGCAATGGACATGATGCGGCAGTGTGTGCTACATCCCGTGCAATGGACATAATGCGGCGGTGTGTGCAATGGACATGATGCGGTGGTGTGTGCAATGGACATGATGCGGCGGTGTGTGCAATGGACATGATGCGGCGGTGTGTGCAGTGGACATGATGCGGCGGTGTGTGCAATGGACATAATG
>JAOWAR010165593.1:0-10174 GCA_028571005.1 Clathrina lutea
TGAGCTTTGCATAAAGCAAGTGGCAAAGGTGACACCTCAAGAGAGTGCTCAAGCCTACACGAGGCAGGCGAGCATAATACTCATATATATATATATATTTCTGAAGTTGTCTGTCTGTCTGTCCGCTATACGTTTCAAAACGCCTGCACCGATCGGCACCAAACTTTCCACGTCTCCCGAGCGAGCTCCGAGAATGGTTTCAGAGACAGAACGAACTTTCGCCGAGCTCTTCTTCCCGCGGAGCGAAGACACCACCACCTCGCCGTATACAAAAGTATGGGCACCCCGCTGTATACAAAGGTACTATAGGCACAGCTAACTTTGTCGCAGTCCCAGTCGCAACAGCCTTTCACCTGGAGATCGCACATGCACGGGGGACGCCACTTTTGGACCGGGCATCGCGCGGCTGGCGGCGCGACTAAGATCAGTAGAAGTGCACCTCTTGGATCACCTCTTAAGCTTGGATCATGGTGTCGCGCCGGACTCCGGTCCGCTCATTTCGTGCAATTCCGTGCAAAGCATGACCTGTCCGCGATCCGCAGGACGGATAGGAAATCCTTGCATGGAAATCCGTCCGAAGGACGGGTACTCATTTCGTGCAATTTTGTGCAAAGCATGACCCGTCATGCTGAAAGCCAAGTTGATCATGCAAACCTTCCGGAAGCTAAAGACACAGTGGGACGAGCCATTACCAGATGAAGAGCTAAAACTATGGATCAACTGGAAGAAGGAGGTGAAGGTGCTGGAGGCTATTCGCTTGAATCACTGCTATCGACTTACATCAGCAATCGAGGAGACCGTCTCACTGCACTTGTTTTCGGATGCATCGAAGAGTGGGTATGGGTCATGTGTGTATTTGCGGTTTGTTTGCAGCGATAGGTCAGTCCAAACTACACTCGTGTAAGGGAAGTCACCAGTGGCTCCACCCAAGCGATTGACAATTCCTCGCATGGAGCTCCAAGCAGCGTTATTGCCTGTCGGTTTATATGCGTCTATTCGCAAAGAGAGAGCAAACCCTTTGACCCAAGCGGTATTCTGGGCGGATTCAAAGACAGTACTCCAAGTCATCTGCGAGAAGGCGCGATTCCACACGTTCGTGGCAAAAAGGGTCACGGAGATCAGGGAAGCAACTGAACATGTGTAATGGCGACGCTGCCCTGTGACACAAAACCCGGCTGATAACGCGTCACGAGGCCTGACTCCCATCAAACTGGTAAGACGGCAGCGGTGATGGGATGATCCAAGTTCTCTCCGAGCACCAGGAACACTGGCCAGGTTTAGAGATTGAAACGTTGCCAAGAAGTCCCCCTGCCTGAGGTGAAGGAACCGCCTGTTGTTGTGCATCAAGCAGGCTAAAATAAAGACTACGTCGCTGCTGGCTCTGACCAACAGGTGTAGGGTCTGGCTAAAGCTGTGTAGGTTGTTCGATTGGCTTTCACGCTTTGTGAAGTGGTTGGCAGAGAGGCGTCGTCCGATTGTGTTCCGCAAGTCTTTGTTGTCGACGGAGTTCAAGAGGGCAGAGACTACTACTGTTCGCCTGGTGCAGCAGCAGTAATTTCCTTCAGACGGGCATTTGCCGCCTGCATCGGAAGGCCTTGCACCGTTTTGGTCAGATGATGGAGTTGTGTGAGTTGGAAGCCGGCTCCACTGGGCAGCAATGTTGTTCTTCAAAGAGAAGCATCCTATGATACTCCAAAGAGGTCAACATGTGAGCATGTTGATTGTTCGCCACGACCACACACTTACCCTGCATGAAGTTTGGAGAGCTAGCGTTGGCTGCCGACCCAGTCTTGCCGAGAGAGTGCTGGATCCTTGGCCGCATTACCAGGGTTTTTCCTGGACAGGATGGTCTTGGCCGCTCCACTGAACTTCGCACCACAAGTGGCACCTTGCATCGACACGTCACAAAGTTGTGTCGCCTCGCTCCATGAAAATGACAAACTACGTGCAACACAGTTTCTGGAGGCCGGGATGTCGCGGCGTATTGTGTCTTCCCTTAAGTTGCTCCCATGCCAACAAAAAATGGATGACAGTACATGTGAGACCGCGTGGTCGAGTTTCTTTTTTTCTTGTGTTACTCCCACTTTCGAAAACTGTCTAAAATATCTTTTCACCGCAATGTCTGTGTGCTGTGGCGTGAAGGGTCTAATGGGGACAGGCTTTACAGCAGAGGATTAACCTCTACAGTATAGGTGTTTTGCCAGTTCTTCTTCTTCTTCTTCTTCTTCTTCTCCTTCTTTGTATATTTTTACTAATTTATTTTTGTAAATATCTCTATTCTTTTTTTTTTCACTTCTAGCAAGCCAACAAAGATTGGACAAATTTCAGCAAAGGGCACCAGCGCTTTGGAACTCATCCCAGTATGGGTGCCCCGACAATGGCAAGGGACACACCAAGCCATCGACAATGAGCAGCCAGTCAGAATTTTCCCCAGCTTCAATTGAGCCAATCAGCTCTACTTCATCACTTATTGCATCTGGATCTGGGTCTCCTGAAGACAGAACGTGTACAGCTGACATTAGGGCGAGTGAACCATGCTCATCATTGGCAGCTTGTCATGGCATTCAAGACACACTGTCAGGCTCTGGTCAAAGCACAACGGATCCCGGATCCGCTTTCTAGGAAGAGAGCTCCTCCGCTACCCTTGTCTGAAGATGACGACCATGACACATTTCTGCAGACAACACCAAACAGCAATGGCAAAAAGCCCAAGACTGGCTCAACCTGGGTGTCAAAAACCTGAGTGACACAAGAAAGGCAGAATTTTCGGATTTACAGAAAAAGCAGTCAGGGGAGGACATGGACATGCAGGTAATGCTGCTGAATTTCTTCAAGGAGCAAAAAACTGAACGGCAGAAATGGGAGGATGAGCGCCAAGAAAGGGAGAGACGGCGTCAAGCATCAATTCAGAGGGAGAGAGAAAAGTTTGAAGAGGAGCAAGAGAGAAGGTGTCAAGATTATGTGGATCGTAGGGAAAGAGAACGGAGAAAGTATGAGGAGGAAAGTGAACAAGAAAGACATCGTAGAGAAGACTTTTGTCGCCGCACAAACATGGAGTTCCAAGCAGAGTTCATGAAGAGTCTCCAGAAAGAAGTACACAATAGATTTCATTTTTTCTGTTATCGTCTTATCTGAGCTATCCATCTGAATAGTTGGCAACCTGTCTCTTTCTCTGTCTGTTAAGCTATGAATTCTGGTGTTGTTCCATGCATGGATGAATATAGTAGTATTTCTTCATACATTAGTTTTTCTTTCCTCCCCCTCCATATGTGTGAACCAGTCTTTCTTCTACCAGAAGTTTATGGTTATGCCGCAAGCAAAGTATGTTCATTTTAACAAAGCCATGATGAAGGTATCCAATGACCTGGCTGTTCAGGTGTTGA
Organism: Clathrina lutea; assembly: GCA_028571005.1. Classification (NCBI taxonomy): domain Eukaryota; kingdom Metazoa; phylum Porifera; class Calcarea; order Clathrinida; family Clathrinidae; genus Clathrina; species Clathrina lutea. The sequence goes on from JAOWAR010165593.1 coordinate 3,384, forward strand.
ACATTGATGATTCATTGCTCTAAATACAATTTTACAGAAAGAGAGTATTTTTAAGGAAAAAGAAGTGTCTATAAAACTTGTCAGAGGAAGAAAAAAGCCTATCAGACTAAGACAAAAATGAAAATTTGTCAGACTAAAAAACCGAGAAATAAGAAGAGAGACTAGAGAAGCTTCAGTCCTGTGGTTTGAACTTGCTTGATGTCTGCAAAACCTGTGTTTATTCTGTCAAAATGGATATATCTGCCAGTAAGAGGAAGCATTTCAAAGTACTATGACAGTATGTTCAGTTCTAATTCTAGAGAAGATCGGGCTTTTTCAGACTTAGACGAAGAAAAAAAAGTTTCGAAAGAGCAGTTCAGTGCTGTTAGACTTCCTCAATGTCCCGGAAACTTTCCTGACTTGAAACCGGGAGCTATTCAGTGTAACACTTGCTGCACAAACTGAGCAAGAGCGAGTCGAACAAGCGCAGCTGACTCAATTGGTGGATCACCACCACCACCAACAGGAGCTTCATCTTCATCGACGTCAGCGAACCAGCTGTAAGAAAAGGGGCAGCTGGCACGCTGGCATACATTGTTGAGAGCACCCTGAAGAAGAGCAACATGTGCTGCAAATGGCGGATCAATCAGGAAGTTGTCCATCAGTGTATGGAAACGCGCCTTCATCTTTCCTAAAGAAACCATGCTGCATTAAATGCTCTTTGGTGGCTAGGAGCAGGAGGATGGTCGTATCCCTTCATGATTGTGGTGGACTGAGCGAATGCTGAATCTGCAACAAGGAAAGGCCTAACTCTATTACCATGGCAACTTGGGCATGATCTTCATTCAGCCAGTCCCCAGGTTCAATTCGTGTTTTTAACCCATTGTGGTTGAATGGGAACACATCTCCAAGAAAGCCGGCACGGCCATCATCAACATAGGTGAAACATCCGTCGGCATCAACAACAGCAAGAATAATAATTATAGCACAATAATTTTTGTAGCACCAAAATGCACCTCCCCAAGTTTTGGGCTTGCGGATCTTCATGAATGTTCCATCCAGTGCACCTGCGCGCATTTTCAGCCTGGACTGTGCTTCAAACTTTGCCATTGTGTCATCCAGTTTCTGCCCTGTGGGGGAAACGGTGGATTCCTTGTGAAGCAAGTCGAGGAGCACGGTGACAACTTCATGCACAATGCTGTACATGGACTGTAGATTCACCAAGACAATATTCCTTGGTGAGGTTGCCTTCAGTTGAGCCAGTAACCAGCCACTGCAGACAAGCAGCTAGTTTCTTCCCAACTGGTACTGGACTTTGGAGATGAATTCTCTCGTTGAACCCTTTTGCAACATAGTGATAACAACTGGTACTGAAAAGTGATGTAATCAACGCGAAAGGTGCCAACATAATATTGGTGGTCTGGCCATTGTAAACAGTGCAGCCTGTTCGAAATTCTCAGCCAGGTGCCCACGACCTCCTTTTCCCAAAAGCCTGCCTGAAGTTCTGAAGTTGGGTGATCCCGCCAAAATCGCCTCTTCATACGACAGCATGGCGAAAGGCAAAAAGAGATATTCTTTCTTGAGCGCATCTGCACATCGTCGCTTTCCCTTTCGCTCTCGCAGGAGGATCATCATCATGGATAGCGTACCGTCCGCGAACGTTTCGGTCAAGGCGACGTGGCCAGGCCCTGTGGGTGGACAGTTTTCGATTCTAGCCGCTTGATGCGACGATTGACCACACTGTCTCGTCCAAGGCTTGCACTTCTTGATGAGTTCTCCGTGTCCTCAGTGCTGGAGAGTGACAAAAGTCTTCCATCGTTCGTCACAACAACCCTGCAAGCTCCAACAACGACTTCCCTCGAGCCCGCACGACAGTTCGCCGGACAAGTGGGAGTTCGAGTTAGATTCTGTTCCTAGGACATCAAATACTATAAATCGGACGTGCAAAACGCCGGCCAGTGCGAGGACACGGCATTTGAAAACGGCCGGCATGTGACAGCCGGTTTACGTTGCCTTTGACCATGTTTCCCGTAGCGTGAGGATGCCCTTAGGAAAAAACCAGCCAGAATTGCCAGCTGGGGCATAGATAAAGACCAGATCACGAGTGGTCCGTGTTCTTCTTTCTTCTACAGCTTGCTGGCTCACTGGCCCTGTTGCAAACAAGCGTATATCCCGAGTGGTCGAAGCGGAGCAAGGGCAGACAAGGAATCTAATCCTTTGGTGCGGCCACATTCACTTCCGGAGAGTGGAACAAGAGCATCCCACTGTCAAATGCGGGTACGCCCATCCAACCATTCTCCCTCTGCATTATCTCAGAGGGATGTGGCATGGTCTGGCATTGCTTACCGAGACAGCGTAGCATTGCTGTAACAAAGCCTACAACATTGTGCCAAAGAAGAAACTCTCCTTTACGCCTTGTACAACGAGCAAAAAGAAACGGCAATTACCTTGCTTGGCCAGGTGGGGTCAGACGAAGAGGCCAAGAACCACGTGGATTTACTTCTCCATTCCTTTTGCCCTGAAGGACCCACACTGAGCGGTCGTATGATCATACACAGAGAAGCTAAACTACAACAGTTCGACGAGGCGGCCTAGCACCTGATGACGAAGCATCTGCTTCCCTTGGCACTGCGCATGAAATTGGCAACCGGCCACCACAAAGAAAGGGAATTCGTCTCCTTGGTCAAGTAATGAACGGTTCAACCTGTCTTCAATGAAAATTTGTAGAAGCTCAAAATCCGTGCCGAGACCGGGACTCGAACGTGCGGCACCAAATCGCCTAGCAAACGAGAATCACCTGTCTATCCGCTATGCCACCACGTCATCCTCAAAAAAGGATGGGCATTGGCGCAGTTTTTAGGCCAGGCTATCTCGTCCACACGGGAGTCCACGGTCCAGAAGATGGTAGTAGCGACAGACGTTTAGCACGTCAACGTGATTCGAACCAACCGGCCCCCTGAGCGAATCAGTCAACACCGAGCTAAGCGTAGTCAGTAGAGAAGAAGTGGTGACCACACGGAGAAAATGATCATCGAATGTGTTTTTCTCCGTGCGGTCACCGCTTCTTCTATACTGACTACACTTAGCTCGGTGTTGACCAATTTTTTCAGGGGGCTGGTTGGTTCGAATCACCTTGACATGCTATACGTCTGGCACTCCTGTCGCTACTACCGTCTTCTGGACCGTGGACTCCCGTGTGGACGAGATAGCCTGGCCTAGAAACTGCGCCATTGCCCATCCTTTCTTTGAGGATGATGTGATGGCATAGCGGATAGACAGGTGATTCTCGCCTGCTAGGCAATTTGGTGCCGCAGGTTCGAGTCCTGGTCTCGGCACGGAGTTCGAGCTTCTGCAAATTATCATCGAATGTGTTTCTCCGTGCGGTCACCACTTCTTCTAATGAGCCTGTCTGTCAGCTTATAATTAATCTATTGCTTGTATAGGTTGCTCCTCAGAGCGTTGACTTCGGGGGAGGTTGCCCTGCCTCCTCCTGATCTGAAAGAAGTGCACTCCAGCTGTTTGTACCACATGCAACCAACTCCGATTGTCACTGGGACGGTGACACGCACGTCAGCGACAGGCTGTGCTGTGACCTGCTCGAAATTTTTTTCCTGCCCAACATGGATAAAACTTATCTCAACATGATCATGCCTCTGTGCAGCCAGCATATGTGGGTACCTGAGTGTGCTATAATGTTGCACCCTTTGACAGATATTACACCTGAGCTTGTTTCAGGATCGTACTGTGCCTTGGCATTTCAGGATTTCTTCTGGGATATGCCATGTAGGCCAGCAGATGAGTACATCCCTCCGGTCCAATCCAACATCGGCGCCCACATTGAGTCAAAGATGAAGGTTTTTCGATTTTGGATGGACTCTGGTCTCAGCTTTTGAAAAGAGCACCAATTGGAGAAAACTGGACCATTGAATATGATCAAGTGTTGTCTCGTCCGCATCCTTTGCAGGAAGATGTTTGTAAGTGAAGGCCAAGATCCTTGCCTGCCAGTTTTGGCACGCTAGCTCGCTGTCCGCAGACGTTCGATTGAATCCGGAAGACTTGAACGGCTGGGTGGTCTCGGATGAGGATGGGTCACCTCAGTGCGTGAGATTTAACTAGCAAGAACTCCGTGGAAACTTGAAAACAGAACCACTGGGCTCCCTCAAATCTTCCGAATACATCATGGAGCAAGTACGATTTGAGTACAAGTTACTGGTGTTTAAGGTACCTCGCCTAAAGGATGTCTGCTGCAGAAAAATCCGACAGCACGTGAAGCTGCTTTTTGAAGGCAGTTCGCAGTCTTTGCCACAATCGAAGTCACTGAAAACAACCCTGGCCAGTGGTTTCACCTTCGATAAAGATTTCCCAGCCCTGCTGGAGACAAGTTCATAGGTCCAACTCCCGAGGTCACCAACGATCTCATGCTGGCTTTCATGAAGAATATGACGTTGCTCTACCAACCTCTTAAAGTGGACAGGGATTTCCTCCTGCTATCGCACACATTTGGGGTCTCAACTCAGGACGTCTGCAAGTGCTCGTGCTATATGCCATGGAAGTCGAAAATGATCGAGGTAGATGGCAATACTGGCCTGATAATCTTGCGAGATATCAAGTCGTTGATGGCAGCCGAAAGCAGGCGCTGGCATACGATCTTTCGCAAATGAACTACGCGCTGTAAAAGACCTAAATAAGCGTTTCTCCTCAAATCATCCTTTCCTTTAGTACACAAAGCAATGAACAGGGCCAAGTTTTTGTCGAGTGTACCATGAATCCTGGAATGATGAATAATCGTGTATAAATTTTTTTTCAAAGCTGAACCGTCAAATCTTGCTTTACAGCAGGTTGTACCCAGGCAGATCTACTCCTCTTGATTTTGTCCTTTCATCATGAGAGTTTTCTGCAAGTAAGATTTCATCTCCTGACATCATCTTTCCCTACAGCGTGTAAAGCAACGGACAGGTTCCAGTTTGTTGAGTGTACTATGCATACTGGAATGGTGAATCATCGTGTGTAATTTGTTTTCAAAGCTGAAGCTGTCAAATCTTGTACTACAGCATGTTGTTCCCAGGCAGATCTGCTCCTCACAGTCTTAATTTCATACTTCTCTTGTGGGATTATTTTGCGTCAGACCATGTAGGTTGAACTTTTATCGTGTTTTCTTTACGCTTGTAGCCAGAAGGGGTGTCGTTAGTACAGGCAGAGAATAAAACGGGGTGCTGGGCCCTTCCCCCGGGAATTTGTTCCGTTTAAGGTGGCTAAGCCAACTGATTTGACTTTCCCGAATTTGTGGCCCAAATAGATAGCAAGTTATGGCATGCAGAAAGTCAGACTTTTTGAAGTTGTTCTCAAACCCATTGAGAAGATAGCAGCATTGCGTAAAACGTTACGTGACTTACCAACGAATACGGGTCATACCCGTGGGGCGTGTTGGTTGTACTCCAACTCGTGTCGGTTTTTAGTTCCTACCATGCGCGACTAGTGCTTGTGCAGCGGCACGAGTGCGGTGCTTCGGTGTTTCCATGTTTCCCAAAATCCTTGTTTTGGCCACGTACGCGGAGGCACTAGCTACAGGAGAAATGCAAGCCATCATCTTTGTCCGTATTTTTTTCCGTGCGTCTGCACGCTCGAGAAACTGTCCTTGCTTCCGCCTGTTTAGTCTCCCTTAAGCCAACAGCTGCCGGCTTCCTGGCCGGGGTTATTTTCAACTTTGACGAGTTTTTCCTCTTTTTTCTCCTCTCCCGCTGCTGAGCTTTTCTGTAGAAAAGCAAGAAACTGCGGATCCTTATTTTTGTAGTGGGAGCTAACTGTGCAACCAACATTCGTTCTGAGTCCCCCTACCAACACAGGGAATATTGGAGTTCCCAAAATTTATCCACCGGCCAGGAAGCGGGCATCTGCTAGCCCAAAGGCCAATCCAAAGTGCTGAAAGGTCTCTGGCATGTTTGAACGTAGTAAGGTTAGAAGGCCTCTTACAGATGCCACCGAAGAAAACAAGACAAGAACCCAAGATATTTTTTCTAAAGTTTAGTTCGTGCTCCGCCGATTTTCTTTGCCACTGGCTGGCCGGACTTCTCCGCCATCAGTTCATGAACTGATGATGGCGTTGACGCCGAAACGTCTTCTTATTCAACACCATCCTTATCCTCAATTCGCGTTCTAAGAACTACTTTTCTTAAGGTGGCTCCTCAGCCATGCGCACGCATCCCAGATGCGAACGAAAATGGCGTCAAGTATCCATAGCTACATGTAAAGCTTGGGCACGCGGCGCTGGCTTGGCCGGCCACGCGGTTGGCAATTTCACGTCCGTGGTGTGATTCTTCCACTTTCTTCCAGGTGCCTGTGCTGTGAAGCTTGCTGGAGACTTTAGTTATGGTGAATTTCACGGGGAAATTCTTATCAAAGAAAGTTTCAGCGCGAGCTGATCTTTTCAGGAGAACACTCGCTGTCCCGGGGGCTGTGATCCTCGTCGTTTGCGAGGCTCAAGCTTGGAGGAGCGAGTGTCAAGTTGGAGCAATTATCTCACCGCGGCGAGAGAGGTAATTCTCTCCTTTTTTGTCTCTTTTCAGCGATCGGGACAGCTTGGTTTGTGTTTTTATAATTTGTAATGGTACACCATCAAAATTCTCGCCGAACCTTCAACATTCGATTCGAACTTAGTGCGGAAATGTCGATCCATCCCACCCTGTATGCCGAGCAACGGCCCTTCTTCTTGCAATGACTAAGGCTCCCCAGACAACTACGCCTTGTTATTTCTCACCTACGTAATCGTTGTTTTGTGTAAAGGCATAAAATTATATGCTCTGTCTGCAGTGATG
>JAOWAR010165604.1:0-10173 GCA_028571005.1 Clathrina lutea
CTGCAGCTTGTCAATTTGTCCCACTTAGGTCGGTTGTCCATTTTTGGAATGACGTCGACATTACAATGTGCAATAGCTCTATTGTTGCAAGAGCTGTGCAAGAGTCATTCCGGAGATTTCCCAACTTTGACCAAGCTGGTAGACTGGGCCCTGGCGATTTCCTTGTCGACAGCCGAAACAGAGCGGGATTTCAGTTTGCTGAAGCATGTGAAATCAGCCCGGCGCAACCACCTATCCAATGAGACATTGCAGCAGATTATGGCTATCAAGCTTGATGCTCCAGATATGGAGCATTTCCTGTTTGATGAAGCTTTGCAGTCCTGGCATACCAAGCGGCAGCGGAGGACAACCACGGCAGCTCCAACAGAGAGAGAAAAAGTCGAAGCAGCTCAAGAGATCTAGAGAGAGCATGGCGTCTTCTTCCAGCTTCTAGTTTTTCTTCTTCTTCATTGCCTTTATTCCTTCCTCATGCTGTAATATTCACGGTAGCAATGTACTGTTATTATCAAATTTAACACTGCTATATTACACACATGAATAGCTGGTCGGCAGCTGAATTCCAAGCTGACCGCTGGGGAATCCTAGCCAGGTGAGCGCTGACCTGGCCAGAGGATATCCTGGCTACATCACTGCACTGATGAGGCTACAAAGGCCCACATCAAATATTTTACTATACTTAATAAGAGGTCTTCATCCGATCCGACTCCCTTCTTCAATCAAGACAGATTATCAGCCATTATCAACCTCCTTAAGAGATTTTTATTGAGTAAATATAACCGCATTCACCCAATACAAAACCGCTTTTTAGAGAAAAAAGCCTGTTCAGTGAACTGCCACAGACAGACAGTGAGGCACATGGCTGTCAAAAACCAAATCCGCCTTTTAGACAGCTTGCAATCTCGTACAGCATATCAGTCCTCTTCGTCCTGGACGACCTTGATTCTCTTCGGGCAAGGCTCCGAGGGGATGTTGAAGACAACATTGTTGAAAGCGCTGTTAACGAACCGAAGAAGACCAGGGTTTGAAACTCAGCCATGATTTGAACAGTAGCATGTACTGGAGACTCCAGTGAAAGGTATTCTATTAGTCTCGATTCCGGAGCATAGGCTGCGATTTTGCAATTTCACGGATCTCCTTGTCAGATGCCAGCTTATAGCTTGATAGACTTTGCGCGTTATTGTGTCCCGTTACTCTGCAAATCTTCCTTGTCTCCGTAACCTAAAATTTTCAGCGTCGTCATGACCGTTGCTCGCGTATGCAGTCGCACGTATGCCTTCGAGATAAGCCTGCTGCCCACGCCGTCGATAGTGTCGCCATTTGCCTGTTGCAGCTCAGCTGTTTGAAACACATGAAAAGCGCGCTCCAAGCCGACCGTGATATAACGTTCCAACGCTGACCTGGTCGCTAGGTAAAGCGCCCGCTTGTTACGTGCCGCGTGAGTTCGTCCGGAGCCCCTTGTAGAAACGGCAAAGATCTTCGTTGAATTCGCTCACTGAGCAGGTCTTCAAAACGATCTCTATTTTCTTCTCTTTCCTTCTTCTTTTCTTCTCCTGACAAAATGCATTAAAACAGCTACCCACTGCTTCGGCGCCAAGTCAGTGTCGATGGAAACAATGGCAGAAATTAAAGTCGTGGACGTCTTCCTTGCTTGGATCGCCGAAGCTAGACATGCCCATAGAATTAATTCCGTCCTTTCTTTTACCCATGGCTGAAAGAGAATGGAGACTTCCAAGGACCTCGAGGCATTCTAAAAAAGCGAGACACTGTCATTTTTAACTGAACGTTTGATTGGTAGGCAAGTTTTCACCGGAGGGATAGAGTATTTTCTCACTCTATCAAAAAGTTTCAGTCAGGTCCAAAAGGCAATGCCTGCCATGAATTTTTGCGCAGACTTCTTACACTCTCGTCTAGCAGCATACCGGTTGTCCACGAGCAAATCTCGAACCTCGCCGATCACCCAAACGGATGTTCATTTGCCACAACAAGTTGCTGGGTTCCGATTTATTGAGCTGCATGGGCTAGTGTTGGGTTGTGAGATGAAATCCGACGATTCGGAGTCTACACAGCGCTTCGGACACTTCACTCTGATGTCTGTTCAGGACGACAGACTAATAAAGCCATACATGTCCGTGCGTCAGCTGCGGGAGGGAACAACGGTCGCTTCCACTGTCACGGGTCAAACATCCATCTATATCGACTCTTCAGTCCCGTGGTGGAGACTCCTCAGCCACGTGGTGGAGACTCCTCAGCCACGTAGTGGAGATTCCTCAGCCACGTGGTGGAGCTTCCGGGCACGATACAACTTGATGATGTTCCTCGACTGATGAAGACACAAGTTGCCTATAAACTTTGTCTGAGCGCGACTGCGCTCGATGTGGAAGGATGATAAGTTATCTACTACCGTTATCATTGATAACGGTAGTAGATTGCGCTTGCTGTAGGGAGAGTACTCCCGCTCGCACATTGCTTCCAGTCGGTGTGCATCATTCAGCGTTTTCAGTGCCACGACGTATACCTGACGCGGCACATTCTCGTCCTCTTTCTGAGGAGCTATCGAGAGTTCTGTGGCGGCATTGAAAACAGATGATGATTGGAACTGGTAAGGATTGTGGATGAATACCTCCATGTTTCGTTCAATGCGTGGCAATCTGTTGTTCTTTTTACTCTGCCTGTACATATTTGCAGGTCCTTTCACTTGGTGGCTTATTACTTCTTGCACCTACTGTAGATTAAAGCTATGCACATTGTGGACAAACTTTAAAGGCGAGTAGTTTCCACCTACGTTGTTCAGGCAATAAAATAATTGTTTTGACAAAGAAGGATCCAAAGAACTTTAAGGGATTTGAGCATGCTGTCATCGAAGACGAAGAGCCTTTGCGGCCCTGTTGCTTGTTCGTCCTTTTTACTTTAAAATTCTGACTCCAGGCTCAGTCGTAGATGTTGCAGGCCAATGTTGTTTCTAATTTTCACTACATATAAATTCTAAAAGACACTCCACTATTTTGGGGTTTGAGCTTGATATTGACATCCTGCCTTGTGCGCTTTCTTTTATGTCACAATTCACTGCCAAGTGTCTACGTAAATACTTGCTGAAACAAACATCAGAACTGAGATATGCGACGGTAGTCGTGCCAACGCCAGTACGAGAGGAAGCAGATGTGTGGAGTGGTACGCGGTGCATATCCGGCTGCTACGTACACTGGAGTCTCGCTTTGGTCTGCGTCTGTGGAACATCCAGTGGGCGCATTCGATTAAACCAGATTTGCAATATTAGCGCGTTTTCGACTTCGACTGTCGCGTTCGATTCACCTTGACTAGGGTGTGGATTTCGCATACTTGAAAACCAACGAAGTGTGACAAATCCAGCCCTGGGCTAAATTTCTCCATAGAATTCCCAGATTTCATTCATGCATTTTCGCCGCAACTAAGCTTAGTACATAGCCCGAAGAAACGATCGAGGGTCATCTGGCTTGCACGAGCAGCTTGCTACTTGCTGGTTGCTTTTCTTCCCGTTCTGACTTTCCGTTTCGGTAGCATGTCCTCGGAAGTGCCTCCGGAAGTTTTCGGCGATGAAACGGCTTGTGACCAGCCCAATATAGTCGTCAATGCGAGGAACGTGCCGCTTTAAATTCAAACGCGCCAGTGCTGCCACTTTCAACAGTCAAGTGGATCATAAACACAGGTGTCCTCGAGACTCGTCATGAAGCAGCAGTCCCTGCCGTTGTTCGAGTCGAACTGTTCGAGGTTAGCACGCTCTCACTGCTCTCTACTCCCTCCCCCTTGAGACTGCATTGCGTACGAGAAGCATGAATAAGCGAAACCCGGTCACTTCCTGAGTGACTGGTCACGAGGAACTGCCAGGGGCTTTGGGCATTTCTTGTCCGTTTGGCTATAATTTAAAATACGGAGTCAATTTGAAGATTTCGTATTGTTGTAAAATCAGCCGTTGTAATTGGAGCTTTGGATTTGTCATCCAGTCTTCCTGAGATTTGCTTCTGGACAAATTTTACGAAGAATTCTGTCTCCGGTCTGTGGGTTCCCACAGCAACTTTGTTGCCACAAATCACTTTGGAAGAAGTCCTCTCAGGTTGATCATGAAAAACGCATCCTGCACTGCTGATTACAAACATGTATAGATCTGTACTCTGACAGACCACCACATGGACTATGACGTATACGCAGGTGTACAATCTGAGTATTCTCTTCGCTTTTTTTCTCCCGATATGGCAGCTCAACCTTCTTCAAGAACCTGGCGAGTTATTGAGTCATTTCATGGGTGCATGAAGTAACCTCGAGGTTTCCCATCGTTCCAATCCAATCACGGCCTCAACGAACACAATTAGAGCCCTGATGCTTGTTCACATACGCCTGTAGCAGTCGTCGTAGTGCATTCTCACCAACCATGTACACATTTAGTTCTTTCAAATATGGACAGCATTGCATTTTAATCAATACCAAAATGAAGCTCGTTGAATAATTCCAGAAGGAAAGAAGGTGGAAACTGTTCAACAGTTGCTTCATGACAGAATGGGATAAACAAAAAACCTAAACAAACGTCCAAATATGGTTCCAGAAGTTTGCAAGGAAGCAGATGGACTATTAACTGAAGTGTGGCTTCATGAGAGAACTTTGTTGGGCTAAGGCCATGTCAAGTTCACAACGAAACAGACTGTCTCCAAATTGGACCATCATTAAGCTGATTGGTGTAGCAAGGAAATGAAGGTGGGGACCACAGAAAGAGTGGCAGGACCTGAACGAAGCTCATGCAGGTGGTGCTGATAAACATGATAACAGCTCAAGGTCCTAAGCTATGACAGTGCTAATTATAAACTCGCACTCAATGTAGCTCTACCCCATGGGTAAAAGTTTGGATATCTGAGCAACACATGAAACATGTAGTGAGAAGGAAAGTTGCAAGGAAAGCGGCAGGTTTTTGATGGATTTTCGGAAGCCTGAATTTGGGACAATGGATTGGATTTTTGTTTTAACAAGTAGAATCGTACAACCACCGAAAATATCTTCGTTCTACTATTAATAGAGGCAGTGGTGTTTTACATAGCATGAGAGACGACATCAGACTTGGAAGGTTCTTCAGGCAAAGGGCTAAATCCAGGAGTTCAAAGGTTCTTCAGCAATATCGTCAAGTGCATCAGAAGTGGGCGCCTCGTCATCATGTTCTTGTGGAGTGGGAATCTTCTTTCTTTCGAAGAAGCCAAGCTAGGAGAATGGGAAAATCAGACATAAGAAAGTTTAAGCAACTCCAAACTTCTCAATGATATGGAATGATCATTTCTGAAAAGGAAGCATAGAGTATTAGTGGCATCCAGTAATCACAGCGGCTCAGAACTTTCCCAGCCAGTCTACCCATATTTCTGTGCGTTCACACACATTGTCTACTCTACCCAATTGACATGCTCTCTCGGCCTTCTCTCAGAGTTACCTAACAAAAGTGGTAGGCTCGACAGGTTTGTGAACACAAAAGAGACACTTCCCTTTTGGGGCTAAGGAAAAGGAAGTGTAAACAGTGGAGCAGTCCTTGAATGCTCATAGAACTGTTACAACCGGTCCTGCACAAACATTGAGCAGTAGCAGAAACAAGCCACCCTCCAGACATGCTGTGCAAAACATTTACCGTCTTGAATTGACATCAAGGTTCCAGGTTCCAAGAAATGACTTGCATATTACATGATAAAAATAAAAAAATTCCACGAAAAGGATTCCCAAACTCCTGACTCACTTTGAAAAGAATAAGCATGATGATCATTAGAATGGCGGTAGCGCCAATCACTGCTCCGACAATAGCACCCATGTTTACACTCCCTGACTTTTTCCTTGGATAGGAAAACCACGTTGAAGCCTGGACAAGGATGGTAGCAAACCAAAAAAGCAAGTATTCTGGTCACTATAACATTTTCTAGAAACTATACGCTACAAGAATTTGGTAAGGCGGACAATATTTCTCCATTCATCATTTGCAGAAATGAGCAGAAACAATTTAAGGAGGATCCATCACCTGACACTAGGAGCTTCCAAATTACCATCAAACTACCCTTAACAACAAAAGATGAACAGAGATCAAAGAAAATTCCTACCCATCAAAATAATTTTGTTTCTCTCCATGGGTTGTCTCAATCAAAGCCACATTTGAGTGATTATATTGAGAGAAATCAAATGAAAGATGATCGGGGTTCAACAAAAAGGTTCCTTTCGATTTGCATGAGAAAATGTTTATGAAAATAGTGCTTTTCGAACGAGCACCCAGGCCTTCAACCTGCTCCCTCAACTGCTCAAATAGAGCGATCGAAAAATGACCATTTTCAATATGCTAGCCCCAACAGCCAGCCAGCCAACCTCCGATAGCTGGCCATGGCCCGATAAACAGCCTCTTTTCTAAATTTGGTCTGATCACTCTTTTGCAAAAGAGCGCACACGTAATTCCTCTTCACTTCTGGGTGTATTTTCAAATTTAGGGCTGAGCACAGAGCTGAGTATCGTACACTTTGTATCATAAAATTGTTTTCATTGACAAAACTTTACAATGTGATTGATGAAAATGAGAACGCCGGGTAAAGGGAACTGTCTTGCTAGCGACTGAAAGTGGAGCAGCGCAACGAGAGCAAAGAATGTCCTCACTCTCTCCAAGATTCAAATGCTGGCCAGGAAAACAAAACTGACATTTCTTGTTTCGAGCAGCCTCTACCCTAGAATCTTCCAACACTACTTTCCTGAAAGAACTACCCCCATAAAGACGAAACTTCTGATTTACTACCTTGTCTATCCTCGCTATCTCTTTTTTCTCTGTTTACCCCACTCTCTGTTTTGCTCATTCTTTCCCTGTGGACATTATCTTTCTTCAGGAAATGTTTTCGCCGATGTTCAAACTGAAGGACCTGCACATTGAGTCATTATCTCGAGCATAGAATAACATCATGAGAGTTAGAAATTTCGAAGGGGAAAGGACACCTGAATGACAAACGTTGAAGAGATGTAAGTTGAGACGTTTTGGTGGAATAACTCTCACCACTCCATGATGCCATCTAATGCCGAAACACATAGCATCTCTTCAAATTTGTCACTCAAGTGTCTTTCTGCTATGCAGCTTCCGCATATCTTCCTTGGAATAGTTCATGCGTTACCAGGAATGACCGGCATGCACATCTCATTTGAATGATGTTCACAGGAGGTCCAGAGAAATGTTGAAATAAAGCTCTTGTCTATACCAAACGAGCGTTGCAATGAAAAAAAAAGAAGGTGCAATAACGTCAGCAAAAAAAGAAATGAACCCCGAACGGGTCTTATTTCACCTCCACAGTCAGCCAGTTCAAAGGAAAGTGGTGCCGATGTGATGGCAGTGTACTGTACTGTATAGAGTGCAAATAATTCCTGGCCGAGCAAACACAATTGTCAGGCAATTACACCCTCGTAAGTTGGCAGGACCTGGTTTATCTTCAGAACGATTTCTGCAAATGATCATAAAATGTCACTGAGAAAAGGCAGGAGCTTCAAAGCAGGTCTAAAACGCCACCAATTTGCCCTTGAAGTATGCCATGCTTACAAGGATGGCTCAAAAGGTCTTCTTCCTCACATACCAGAATGGTACACACCCTACATGAGCGGTTGACCAAAGGTTTCTTCGAGGTCTTCTTTTGTGATCGACTGGCATACTCTTTGGCTGAGTGTAGCCATGGAAAAAAGCCTGTTTCATGTTTCAGCCCTGCTGAGTTGAGTCCAGTCACCTTTCTCGAGGCCTTCTGATCGGCAAATGACTTTTTGTTTCATGGCATGGGTTACAGCACATGAATGAGGCCTGCTGTGGTTGGACGCAGAGGCTGGGCGTCAAGCAAGTGTGTAGCAAACATGGACATTGATAAAGCTACGCACCGACGTGTCTCGCTACATATCGTGCTCTAGCACGCATACGCATACCAAAAATGCTCTATGTGAATGCGCTAGATTTTCCGCTGCTTCAAGGGCAATTCTTGGCGACAGTCAGCAGAATGAGGATGATGATGCATACCTGCACGTGCGCCTTTGCTTGCTCCGGGTTCAGCAAAGTAAATCCCAATTGTCTCTCGAAGTTTAGCAATTGAATAGACACGCTGATGTTTTCCCGAAACAAGTTTTCCTGGGAGAGAAAATTAAGGAAGCAAAACCAAACAGGTAGGAGATTCATGTCATATTTCTAGACATGACAAATCAGCACCTTGGCTGAACTAACTTTAGAGTACTCAACCTTTCTGCCTACCTCTTGTATCTGTGACTTCTAAATTTCTTGCAGATTTCCCCTACTAAGCAGAGGCAATTTGCAAATGTGAAAAACTGTAACTGAAGCACCGACTGTAAGTACTGGAAAAGACACCAATTCAAAGACTGAATGGTCTGGAGGTGGAAATTTGCCAGTTACAACTCACTTTATGCATGTTTGCACAGCTCAGCTGGTGCACGTCATCTTGTACCTTGAGGAGTGATGCCCTCATCCCCAGAGAGAGTTAACTAGAGTTGCTGACAATCATTACCGGTATGATTTTCACCATACCTCTTTCAGGGTGCTCGTCCAGACGCTCCACAAAAAACGGATTCCAGCTGTTGCTCCTGGAGGAAGAGCAGGCACTCTGCACTGGACATTAGCAGAGCACAGTGTCTTGTTGCAGCTCTGAAAGAGATGTAGAACAAACAAAGAAAAGAACACGGTAAGTTTCTTGTTGAAAGAATATATACCTTGACACCAAATGAGGATTGGTGTACATACCTTGACACCAAATGAGGATTGGTGTACATACCTTGACACCAATTACTGATTGGTATATGCATGTACACTTTCACGCAAAATAAAGATTGGTGTATATACCTTGATGCCAATTTAGGATTGGTATATACATATGTACACCTTGACACCATTTAAGGATTGGTATATACATATGTACACCTTGACACCATTTAAGGATTGGTATATACATATGTACACCTTGACACTATTTAAGGATTGGTATATACACCTTGATGCCAATTGAGGATTGGTATACACCTTGACACTATTTAAGGATTGGAGTATACACCTTGACACAATTTAGGGATTGATGTCTACACCTTCACAGCAATTAAGGATTGGAATATACAGTTTTTCACAAATTGAGGATTGGTATATACTCTTTGACACCAATTAAAGCATTGGTATATACACCTTGACCCAAATTACGGATTGATGTATACACCTTGACACAAATTAATTTTTGGCATATACACCTTGACACAAATTGGTATTAATATAACAGCTTGACACAAAATAAGGATTGGTATATACGTCTCCTGAAAAAGCCAGTCATTTTGTAGCAAAAACACTATGTCAAGGTCGCACCAATTTCGGGTAATGTGCGCCTAGGGAACGTCAGTGGCTAATGATCTAGTGAAAGGAGTACATGTATATATATATGATTTATTTTTATGGGGACGTCGTGAACCCTCATGTGGCCATGGTGACCCGGCTAGCGCTTGATCAATCGATCGACCAATATTAATGCAAAATCTGGAATTTCATCAAGTTCGTCTTGCAATCGATTCGGCAAGGTGGTCGTCGAACGATAGACAAGGGCAGGTCAGGCAAGTTTTTTTTTGAGCTTGTTATCACTCCGATGCTCCAAGAGGCGGACTCGTACACTGAACACAATGGCAGGTGCCTCACTAGCCCCGGACTTTTGGTACCGACTAGCATGGTTCTTCCATGGTTCTTCCGCAGAGAAAACGACTTGCAGGAAACACATCAAACAAAATGCAGCCTCCAGGGGCACTAGGGCCCAAATCGCAGCTCTCCAGGGCTGCGGTCCACGCATGCCTCCACGTTCATCATACCTCCGGATGGCCACTGTCACTCGTCAAGACGAAGCGTCCTCCAGTGCATGTCGGTACGATAGGCTTGAGGGAACATGTTGAAAGGCCAGCTTTTGCCGTGAAAAATCCTTTATACCAGTCTGGGTGCCATTTTTAAGCTCTCTGAGCATGCTCTATGTCCAAAAAAACCAACAAAAAGCCTTGGCTGCCAATACAGCCTCAGCAGAAGACTGAGCGAAGAAAAAGAGAAAGAACGCCGTCGGCGGTCTGTCTTGCCGATGTGTGCAAGACGATACGGCCCTGTGCTCTGAGGCCTTGTATTTTCCACTTTTCCAAGCCTTTTGGCGA
>JAOWAR010165615.1:0-10172 GCA_028571005.1 Clathrina lutea
TTTAGGCCTTGTGGATGGCCAATATTAGTTTGAAACCATCAAATGGCAACATTTTCGGGAAGTTTACTTCGGGATGACCTGTTTTCGCTCGCTTTTTCTCTTTCTCTCTCTGACTCATGAACTCTCTCGCTGCTGCAACCCCTACAGCGTGGCAGCTCATGCCAGCTACAGGTGACTCTTTGTCGTCCGGAGATGTGGACTTCCATCCATTTGGGCTCAATTCCCAGTTCGCCCATTGTTGTGTTCCTTTCTTTTCTTCTTCCCCCCCCCCCCATCTCACATTAGGATGAGCTTTGTAATTTGATATGATCATTGTGTTTCGCCGCGTGAGAGAATGATTCTGTCTTTCTATTAGATGCACATATTTCATATGAGCTTCTCT
Organism: Clathrina lutea; assembly: GCA_028571005.1. NCBI lineage: Eukaryota > Metazoa > Porifera > Calcarea > Clathrinida > Clathrinidae > Clathrina > Clathrina lutea. The sequence continues at coordinate 383 of JAOWAR010165615.1, forward strand.
TGTGTATGCTCTTTCCTATTTTAGGCAAGAAAGTCAGGGAAGAAATTTACAGTGAAATTGGATACTTCAATTAAACAACAGAGCATAGTGAGGCTCGACTGACATGAATCCGTAAAAGGGAAAGAGAGGATGACTGGGCATTAGGAATGAGGCAGGCATCGAAGGAGGGCCAGGCAGAATACTTCTAAAATGAACCTGGCAGGGTGGTGAGGAAGAAGAGAACTAATGAGAAAGAGAGAGGGAAAGCGAGAGGAGAGGAGTGGAAGGAGAGAGCTGGAATCAGAGAAAGGACAGGACGAGAGCATGACGGGCAAGGGGACAAGGGGTGAGGACGGGAATGGGGGAGAGCACCATAGTTTACACCTCCTCCTGGCAGACTACACACACATCATCCTAGTCTAACTATACAAAATTGTTTAACACACACACACACACACACACATACAAACAATAGCAGTCATATATGGAGTATTTAATGCAAGCTAATGGAAGGGCCAAGAAATATTCGACTTTCCAGTTCTTGACATTCATTTCCCTTATAGTTCATCTTCAAGAGGCAGCCATGCATTACACGCATTAGGGGTAATTTGACTCGCCTGCTTCCCAAGACTGAAATTTGTCGGCGTTACCTCCTACAAATCATGCCTTTAGCCAAAAGTCAAATAGCTTGAAACTCTTCATATTTATGAGATGTAACATCACACCAATTCTGTTGAGTGATCAGAGTGGCATTATGGGGCAGTGGCTGGAACTTCTTTCGCAAGCCTTCCTTGAGATAAGATCCTGTGAGCTAATAGGGATAACCTGCTTAATACAATGCCATAGCAACCACCATTTTGGCAGACGTGGCAATGGTTTTTTGTGACACCCTGATTTCATTTGAGAGATTTTTTCTCTTATGATTAGATGATGAAGATGATGATGATTTTCCAACTTTCGGTCACAACTGGTGCCGAAAGCTGGGAAAAAGACATGAACAATGATAAGAATGAACGCTTTTGTTCCGCCATTTCGTGGTTCAGCGGTTGATGTAGATGTGGATGCTTTTTGGAGCTTATTTAGGGTTGTTGCGAAGCTGCAAAAGTGGCAAAATGAGGAAGCGCAGAGGGACAACCTACCCTTGTTTCTGGAGGGGGAGGCGTTCCTCGCGTGGGACAACCTGAGGGAAGTCGACAAGAAGAGCAAAAGAAAGTAAGGAAGGCGCCGTATGATGCTTTCAGCTTGAGCCCTGCCTGAGCCTAAGAGGAATTTACGAGGCGCGCACTGCGCGTAGACAAGTCAGTCGATTCGTTTGCAGCAGACTTGAAAAGATTTCTGGCCCTCTCCGGCCACGACGTACTGAGGAACGACCGTATTCTAATCAAGCAATTCATTGCCGGCCTGCCAAGACAGTTCTCTCGCGAGGTGCGAATGAACTGCGAGGGAAAAACGATCCAAGAATTTGCCATATGCATTCGGCACCTACGAGCAGCAGAAGGTCACACTCACGACCATCGACCAGCAGAGGTCTCCGCCGGTGCACAGACTGTGAAATCTCCTGCGCAGGCCAGTCGAACATCGATGCTTTGCTTAGCTGTGGCACTGGACATGTCACACGCGATTGCCCGCAGAGGAAGACCGGAGAACAATACGAAGGAGGAGGAAGTCAGGTAGGTAGGCTCAACATCCAAGGCCATTTTTGTGACGAAACTGGCCACATGAAGCGCGACTGTCCAGTTTGCCGACAATTGCTTCAAACCGTGAGGACAGCCAAGTCGTCTGCTGGAGCGACGGAGAAATCAGCTGGAGCAACGGAGAGATCAGTCGCCACTACTGACACTGGACAATGTTTGTCACTGCGAGATGGAGAAGCCACACCAGACCTGCCAAGGATCTTCCTTGATGTTGGCAGCATCAATGCCAGTACTTCCGAGCGAGCTTGTACTGCTGTCGGTAAATGCTCATCCCGCACACTATTCACTGAAGAGCTGGTCCGAAAACTGCAGGCTCCAAAAGAGGGAAGTGATGTCACGATTTTATCGATCGAGGGACGGCCTGTTAACATCTTAGGGAAAACCGTCACATTGAGCCGCAGCGATGAGGCAGTGCACCTGCTGTATTGTGATATTGAGGCCTTGATAATCGACAGCCTTCCGAGCATCGTCGCAGACATTGCCATTGGGGTTGACACCACTTTGGCTCTCGGAGGAGTCCAGATGGTGTACGAAGATGGTCTGCTAGTAGGGGCCTTCTTTGGCAGAAGGCAGCAGGTGGCATCCACAGCAACGGAAGAACACCCTCTACCGAAAGTAATGGCCGCATAGGAGGGGAACGATGGGGTGCTGTCATCACCTGACAGCATTGTCCCGTGGCGCAGTGATCTACGTTTCTGGGAGGCGTCGCGGGTTTGGGAGGATGGCCAGCAGCCCAATACCCCCTTTTTACTGCCAGTTGGGGAGTATAGGCGTGCCAACTGACTGCTGGTGAAGAGGAGAAGTTCGCAGTTGAAATCCAAGCCCTTGATCGACCAAGGCTGGTTAGTTGAGCATGACCCGAAAAAACGTGGTGAACCCCTGTGTGTGTTACCCTTAATCGCTAAGGTGCAGAAGCATAATGCATCTACCCCAGTCAGACCATGCTTAGACTACCGTTCATTGAACAAGAAGATTGTGTCACACCCAGGGACAAAAACCCCGCATGCGATGAGAAATTGCGCTTATGGCAGCAAGTGGGGCCACCATCATCCTTCAGCGGTCTGATCGGCATCAGCAAAGCCTACCTACAAATCCGCATCGATCCGGCACTGTTAAGTTCCAAACGGTCATACCTAATGTATGTCATTGAGAGGATGGGCTTCGGCCTCAGCGTTGCGCCAAAGATCCTCGACGTTGTTGTAAAGTGGGTCACGCGGGAGTTCGACGGAGTGGACAACTATGGCTATGATTTGCTGGTACCAAGGAAAGATAAAGATGACGTCGCAGTCCGCCTCGCTGAGTACGGGTTGCCAACCAAGCCTGATGAGCCGTTCCCTGAAGCACGTGTTATTGCCCTACAGCTTGAAGGCACAGATGGTGGCCCAGTACGGTGGAGGAGGAGAGATGGGGCAGACCTCAGCAGGCCTCAAATACCAACAAAGCGGGAAGTTTTCCAGTGGTGTGGTCGCCTCGCTGCTCACTATCCTGTCTGTGGATGATTGCGGACCGGGTGCATTTACGTCAAGCGTCTCGCTGGCCATTGAGCTGACGGATGGGACTTCATTGTTGCTGCAGAAGTGGCTCATTTCTGCCAGGAAATCTGTCATCGACCGAAGGAAGATGATCCAGTGAAAGGTGTATGGGCGGCATCAAGTCGCGTGTGCATCATTTGGACTGATGCATCTGACATCGCAGAAGGATCCGTGCTGGAGGTCGATGGCCAGATTGTAGAAGACAACAGCTGGCTACGCAGCGTAGATGACAGGCGGTACGTCAACGCAGCAGAGCTAGAAGCAGCTGTGCGTGCTCTAAATGTCGTGGCGGAATGGAAATGGAGCAAGTGACACTGTGCACAGAATCCAAGACGGTGGCTGGCTGGTTGACGAACCTGGCGGCTGATGTGTCACAGACTAAAGTTGGCGGCCTGCAGGAGGTCCTCGTCCAGCAACGCCTGAAAATAATCAAGGACTTGGTCAAGACGACGAAGATGACTCCCAATGTAGTTGGGTGCAGTGTGATGTGAACGAGGCTGACAACCTTACACGGGTGCCATCGCCATGGGACAAGTTCGCGAAGACTACGTGTCCAGAGACAGGACTGTCGGCCAGTTTGAAATCAAGGCACCACTGACAACGAAGCGTATCCATGAAGAGCAAGTGAAAGACGACGCATTGCAGCAAGTAATCGAAGATCTCCAGGAAAGCAGACCAATTTGGTGTGTGCGCTTCGCGAGATACCAGTCACAACTGGTAGTTCGAGATGACGGGATGCTGTGCAGAAAGCACCAAGATTCTGCTGACAGCATGGTGACTGTTCCTGTCTTACCATCTGCTCAGGAGAGGTCTGCGGTTAAGTGTGCACATGTCAACACAGGACATGGCAACTGGGAGAGAATGTGGTGTGCATTGGGCAAACAGAGTTTTTTCCCAGGAATGGCCAAAGCATGTCAACTCGAAGTATAGCAATGTGGCCAGTGTGCAGCCGTAAACGCTGTGGACACTGTGGACAAGCGCCGTTTGTGAGAAACGACCTGGCTCCAAAGCCAGGCAAACCTCCCGTCACACTTGGTGATCATGTTCTGCTGCGACAGGCGGCTAGGCGCCAGAAGTGTGCTTCCCCATTTGTGCCTGGCTGGATGATTAGAAAGGTGAGTTCCCCGGCAACTGCGGTCATTGAGGGTGCGACTGACAAGTACAGGGATCGCACCAGAAGATCGTCAGCAATGAACTGTTGAAGCCTGTGCCGGTCCGTGCCTCCCCAGACTCTGAGAACAGTAATGACACAGGAGTTGAAGACGAGCCAGTTATCAGAGTACCCTTGCAGCCTGTCAAGAAGGAGGTCTGATGGGGACTGAGGGATCAAGCCTTGATTCGACACCAACACAGATTTTGACTTGGACCTTCACTTGTTTTTTTTTTCCTATTTGGTTTGTGTTGTTACTATGTATTTCTTCCTTTCGTCTCCTTTTTTCCCTTCAGTGTAGTTATCAGGTGGAGGGGTGTGAGCCTATGGTGATAACCCCCTTCATGCAATGCCATGGAAACCGCCATTTTAGCAGACGTAGCATTAGTCTTTTTTGTGACACCCTGAATTCATTTGAGAGATCATTTTTCTTGATGACTAGATGATGAAGATGAGTTTCCAACTTTAGATACATTCGGTCACAATCCTACCTGCAGGATGATTGCAAACGGCCCGGAGCGGCGTTTTAAAGGTTTAAATGGACGTCAGTCACTCCATATGGTCAACATCAACTCAGGGAGTATAAGGATGCGACTTAACATGCACACCGCTACTAACAATTTGAGACACTAACCTGCACAGGAACTTGTAGATCCGAGTTTTCTCCAAAAATTTGCAGACTCCGGCCAGAAACATCGGACAATTGCACCGCTTAAACCGATGACCATAATAGGAGCAAGGTAGAGCGGACGGTAAAACTTTTCTATTTCCGTCATCGCCACCATATTGTTGTCATTTTGGTAAATAGCGACTGCCAGCTGGAGGACGCAGATCAGGACCAGATCCACGAGAAGGTAGGTCTCAAAGTGGTTGTCGATGTCTCCGATCCGCCACAGGCGTGAGCTGTGTTTGTATGGTCTGCAATAAAGTTTGCGAGGTGAAAGATGGTAAGACCCAAAAATTCAGGCGGAAGATTGACATAGGGGCAAGGACGTACAGAAACAGGTGCGTTCCATACTGACTAAAAACACTTACCTCATCTCGTTTTGGGCAATATCATCATATGAGGAGTTCGGTGAATATTTTAACACTTTTTTCTGGAGGTGTGACGATAAACCGCGGGTGCGATATCATAGCACGGTATTCGAGAAAGCTATATCATCGCAGCGATATTTCGACCAACGATTACAGACGATAGTACTCCACGACGTCACATTCTAAAGGTGACGTCACATTCATGCCTCCTCCTTAGGCGCGAGAGAGCTTTTGCAGTTTTGGTGGGAGCCAAGTCGTCTCCAAGCGTAGAACGAAGACTGCAATGTCACAGTAGTACCGAGTACCGTTGACACTTGCAGCGTTGGCTTAGAAAAAGGCCTCTTTCAGCAGAATAGACCACATCTGCGATGACAGAAGGCGAATAAGTGACGCAGTACTTGAGTCAGCCGCAAATCGTCTCTGAAAACGGCAAAGACTCTTTGCTCTGGTGGAAGGAGAGAGGGTCTATTTTTCCTAATGTTTGAAGTCTGGCGCGTATAAGCTGTTAGGTCTTCCAGCAACGTCTGTACCACGTGAGCGCCTCTTCTCTGACTCTGGCAACATTGTCAGCAAGAAGAGAGCATTTTGTTGTCTGCCGTGGGAGCTTAGGCCATGACAAGGTATGGATCAAGTGTTCACACCAAGTTCATATCACAATGAGCTTAGTAACCGTCCAAGAAACACGATCCTGGCTGTAGTTTGAATCGCGTATAGCCTAAAAGAAAATATGGACATTCATTTTCTAAATGTGGGCCACTTGTCCTGCAGCTAGTTGATACTGTACAACTTCAAAGCGTTCCCCATCCTTCTCAGGTGTCAAGTTGTTGCAAAGCACACACTTCTGATTCTCTTCACCCACCTAAATGTAACATGAGCAAAAAGAAGTAGAACCGTAATGACCGCCATCACCAACGGCCTCAAGTCTGCATCTGCCTCTATTGTGCCTATGACAGGTAAAGCCAGGCGTCGAAGGAGATTGACCGACACCCACCAACGTCAGTTGTCTTTATAGATGTGTGTGGCCTCATCATAGAGTCCTTCTAATTTTGGCCAACCACTCGCTCCAGGCCAGGAAAAAATCACCAGTGGGATGACATTGATAGCCAGCAAGAGGCAGATGGCAAACAAGGCATATGGCAAGTGGTCCCTGCCGAAGCATCTAAGAAGAGGGTCATCAATGAGAAGTAGATCATCTTCCACCCTTCCACACGTCATGAATCCACAGGAGGTTGTGACAGTTACTGCATATGCATAGACTATCACAAGCCAGAGCGCAAGAAATAGAGCGACCAAGAAGGCGAGTGACAACAAGAGGATGAAAACGATGAGTCTGACCCTTGGTCTCTTAGAGCAATCGACGCACTCCTGCAGAAAGAGAGAGAGGGAGTGGAAGGAGATAATAAGAGGTCAAAAACGAATCTGATGCAAAAGATCGAGCTGAGAAGAGTAAGACGGAGAAATGAATATAAAGAAAATAAGAAAGAGGTGAAAAGAGATGAAAGAAGTTTAAGAGAAATCAAGTTCAAATTTCATTGCACCCATAACCGGAAGTACAATGGGTTATTGCTTACTTATAGGAGAAGGTGTTAGGTAAAACGTCGATTAAAATGTCTAACGGTATCACCAGTGTTCATAAGTAAGCCATTCACAGCCCTCGTTAAGAGAGCTCATTTATTTCGGAAAATGGTGATTTTTCTTTTTCCAAATACGGATGACTAACGTTCTTGCAGAGAAAACTTTTCAAGGTGCCCTCCATGTCTAGTTCTGTACTTTGGGGTACGTACCAGTCGTGTGAATCCATTCCTAGATGAGGAAGGAACGGCTTGATGACACTCTGCCATTCAAGAATTTGTGTTGAGTTATGACTCCTGCTGTGTACAAAGAATTCGTTTCTGCGTTCTACGCAACCTTCAGTTTAAGTGTAAACGAAAAACGAAATACTATTTTCACCCTTTGCGTTTTTCTTTTACAAAAATTGCTGTCTGAGCAGAATGCGGGTGATTTCTAAAAAGTCGTTCTTACAACTTGAAAAACGAAATGTAAATGGTAGATACAATTTTGCGCGTGTGTCGGTTGAGTGTTGTACATAGGATGTATGCATGTGCGTGGGTCTTGGGAGTTGTGCCAGTCAGGAATGCCTAGAGACTGCAGTCTTCAAAACCTACAAAACAAGGCTATTTTAGATTAATGTTGGGAGCATGAAGATTGAGAGTAAGCCAGAGGGAGAGAGAAAGCCCAGGAGAGAAGTGTTGGAAAATTCTTTGTTTTTCTTGGTCAGGTACTTGGTCCGCGAGTTGTAGTGTAGTAGTTGTTGTGCGGCCAGCGTCTGTTCGGCTCCGGGGGTTGTATTGCAGCATCTGGTCGCAATTTTCGGTTCAGTCCGGCTTGGGCAATCCTAGCCTCTGAACCACCTCTCCTCCGGGCAGCAAAAGGGCCACCCGAGTAGCTGGCGCAGACTGCCACTCTGTAGGGGTCGCAGGAGCGGGAGAGTTCACGTATTTGAGAGAGAAAGCGAAAGTTAATCTCGGTGGTTAGCGGATCGGGCGGACAGCTCAGGCGGTAGAGCACTGGACCGTCAGTCCAACTACCCGGCTTCGATTCCCGGTTTGCCCATCGATTTTTTCTTTCGTTCTTTCTCTCTCTCACGCTCGCGGGAGTAGATAGAGATTTCTTTCCGTTGATGGTAAACCATACTGTTGGACCCACAGTGACGAGAATTGGATGACAAGATGGATGTTGGTAGCGCTAGCAGCAAGGACCTTGCGTGCGTACGGCTGGTAGGGTAAAATCATCCAGCTCCTACCTCTTCCGAACTCGCCTGCGTCACCCATCGATGCGACGGAGGAAGTCAGCCCGGCTTGCCAAAGTAGCAGGTTTCTTGTGGAGCTGTCGTTTGCTGCTGCGCTTCTTGCAGCGAATTCGAAAGCCGATGCTCCACATGAGCCGCCAGATTGCCGACTTTGACATGCCAGGAAACCCATCGATGTTGGCAGTGCTAGCAGCAAGGACCTTGTCGAGTGGCGGCAGCACATTTTTTGAAAAAGAATCCCGCACTTGCATTCGTACCGCAGCAAGGAGAAAATCGTCCCACTCCAACTTCTTGCGAGCTCACCTGCACCCTCCCTCGCCAGTAATATATTCCTGGCGAGGAAGCCGCTCCTGGGCGTCACTTTCAGCAGCTGCTTTCAGCGCATTGTACACCGTTCGTCTTGCAATGCCACACGCTTCAGCCATTCGTCGGGCCAGTACACTGCGGCAAACCTTTATCTTCCCCGGCGCAGCCGCTTCTCTTCGACGAAATGCGTCTCTACACATGAAGCAAAGTATGATGACTGGCCTTGTCGAGCGACAGGAAAGCGAAATCCGAAATTCCATACAAAGCAGGCTCTGGCTAGCTACATACAAATCGATCCTGTTTCAATCCGCGAATTAGCGCCGCGCTATTTGTCAAAGAAGCCCAGTGTCTTGGGGACGTCGCGAAGTTGGGACTTTTGTGGCAATATTTTATGGGCTCAGGAGTTTTTCTCTTGCCAAGCCAGGGACTCAAGAAAGATCACGCCCTGCCAAAAGTTACCGAAACAGCTCTTAGAAAAAGAACCCAAAGTCAAACTGCATTTCCCTTACCCCGGGAGGGAAAGGAGAGCAAAAGTTGTTTTACTGATCAAGCTTGTGGAGCATTTGACCCACAAGCGGAAATGTACCTGATCCGAATGACCTGTGACAACCACACAAACAAACAGACACACACACACGCCAACAAGTGGCGTATGCGCGTGGAGCTACCGCAGGCCGCAGGGGATCACAAATCTTGCCACGTTTATTTTAATCCCTGCTCAAGCTCTGTTCCACCCAGAAACTGACACATGGATGTCTAAGTACAGAGTAACTTGCTGCCCATGGGGGATTCTACAGTCACATACTGTCCCTCATGATTGATGGTCAACCCCCACATACATCACTCGGTCAAGCAGACAGCCGTACCAAAGCTCCTCCTGCACGCATGCATGCGTGCACCCGTACGCACGTATACACGTACGTACGCAGACACGTATGCACGCGTGCAGACACGTACGCACCCGTGCGCAGGCACCTACGCACGCGTGCGCAGATACGAACGCACGTGCGCGCAGACACGAACGCACGTGCGCGCAGACACGAACGCACGTGCGCGCAGACATGTATGCGGGTGCCCAGACACGTATGCACCCGCGCGCAGACACGCATGCACACGCGCCCAAACACGTATGCATGAGCGCAGACACGTATGCACGCGCGCGCAGACACGTATGCATGCATGCGAGCACACATACGCACACCGACATGCACACCCACACACACACCCACACACACACACACACACACACACACACACACACACACACACACACACACACACACAC
>JAOWAR010165626.1:0-10172 GCA_028571005.1 Clathrina lutea
TTGTTGAAAGGTTACCAGACCGCCCCCCCCCCCCCCCCCCGCTTTCCCACATCCATCAGTTTTAACTCTTTCGTTTGCCATAAGGTCAAGTGCTGCAGTGCTATCTGGTGCGGCGCACAGCGCCTGCTCGCCTTGGTCGTCTGGAAAGTTGGCCCAGGTAAAAATTCTAAACCAATTGTTCAGAGGAAAGACATCAGCAAACACCAGGTACTGTCTGCCACCGAGTTGACTTTCCCCTTCTGTGGACAGGAAGACCATTGCCCGAGTCTCTTCTGCCAGCTTGTTGGAAAAGCAGTGGTCTGCCCAAGTTATTGCCTTCACAAGCTTCATTTCGCTTCAAATTGTCCATCCGGGCCAAGTACCTTTCTCCAGCTTCAAGGGCCCTTTCCACGCCCTCCAGTCATTTGCTTTTTTTTTCTTTTTTTTTTGGTCGCTGATAATATTGTCACAGTTTACTATCCCTATCTGCAACAGCCCCTTCTCTTGTTGCTTCTAACTGTACTTCGCCTTTTCATTCCGGTGTTTCTGCCTTTTTCTCTCATGCAATGATCGATATAACTTTACGGCCGACTGAGAAAATGTATCTGCCGTTAACGTTCTGCCGTTGTCATCGTCGTCATCTTCCGCTGAGCCGAGCCGACCGTGTCACATCAGCATTTGCACGGGCCAACTTGCTCGCGTTCATGCTCACTGGCCCGGTCCAGTTGAAGACACACAATGAAACCACCGAGTAGATCTACTAGTCTTCTTTTGGCAAGGACGTGGGTGTGCCGCCGCGCCGTCCTGCTGTGAACTAGCTGCTGCTGCTCGACGTCTGCCTTTTACGGCAGCTTGGTGGGATGATTGATCTACTACTTTTAAATAAAATATTGACTATAATCAAAACTATGCAAGCAACTATGAATACTAAGACATATCTCTATGGAAAATTACATTTGTATAATGACACACCAGCCAGAGTTACTAGAGATGGTAAAACGTGCTGGTACAAAAAATGTAAATGTCATAGAGATGGAGATTTATTCACTTGCAATGATATGAAAAATGGTAAAAGAATGGAAATTGTCAGATGGGAATGGGGATGAACGAGCTGCTGTGATTAAAGGGTCAACAACTTTTTTTATTTTCCTCTGTAATTGGTATAAATAGAGGAGTATCTTCAAAGAGACCAAAGCGTAAATGAGAAGATCGAAAATACGAAATGTTGGTGCATTTATTTTTTCCATTTTCTTATTTACCCTTTGGTCCCTTTAGAGATATTTATCTATGTAGCTGTTCCGATTGCGGATAAACATGAATGGTACAAAAACGGTGAACTTTATCGAGATAGGGATTTTTCCTGCGATCATCTCTAAAAATGGTAAAGAAGGGTGGATAAATGGTGAATGTCAGAAGATGGACTGTTGTGCGTAAATGTCAGGATGGTAATGTTACTTGTGAATGATTCAAAAATGGCAAATGCCATAGAGATAGGGATAAACCTCAGTGCCATCATACATGAAATTTATGGACCCTATCATTGGTACATACAAGGGAAACATCATTGAGGGGGAGATAAAGGTAGCAACAATTGTGCATGGTTCAAGATGGTAATATTCACATAGAGTGGGAGGAAAAAGCAGTTACATATGGTAAGTATATAATGGTATGGCAGTGTCAAGGTATAAAAGTGGAGAACTATGCACGGGGAGAAGGGGAAGCCCCGTGTGATAATGTACGACAGCAAAGGAATACTTAAGATCCAAAAGTTTTATAATATCAGAGATTGGCAGAGATTTGACACAACTGCACCCAGATTTTGAGGGTGTTTGCCACGCAAGAAAAACCTGAGGTTGACAGTGATTCATCAGAAGTAAGCCTGGAGCCCCTTTTCCTGCAACTGGCGTATTCATCAGAACTAATAATTATTGTGCTTCTCTTTGGGTTGAAGTTCTTTGTGACTTGAATAAGAGAGAAGTATTGTGACTAACTTTTTCATATCACAAAACTCACCAAATTGACAGGTATTTGAATTTACAAAAAAAAATATATATAAAACTACAGATGATTTAATTGGTATTAATAACCTCTAATTTGAAGATGTCAACATAAAAATCGACCAAGCTGAACTTTCCTGTGAAACATGAGGGCCTATCGACCAGCTGAAAGTCAAAAGTTGTCGGGCAATATGCCATGAACATGGAGTTGGCAATATAATGGCTATGAATGTGTAATTGTAAGCATACGCTTCTGATATCCATGACAACATGAGAAATGGCAGTGTGGTGAAGGAAGTGAGTAGGCAATGGGGAAGAGTGACGGTCTCCGTGTTTCTGGCAATTTCTGCTGTTTCTTCACACACCACTCCTTTCAACCTCGTCAAGCCAAAAAAGAAAGCTTCTGGTATCCATCCATGCTCAAGGCATATCACCTTCTGAATATCGCAATTTAACTTGTCTCTAATCAGGTCGAGATATTCATATTTCCCATTTGCGCCCATATGCATACTTCGTAAACTAGGGTGTTACTGGCCGATAATTTCTTCTTAAAGAAGAAAATATTGGAGTATAATTACTCCTTTTTAATTTTTTTTTAGAAGCCAAGTAGGAAACGAGCCCTCACACTTAAAGCTCTCAGTAGGAGACAAGAAAGAAAGACAAGTGTCGAAACGACAAGTGTCAAAAAGACAATTGTCAGTTGTCAGTCTTTGCCGGCAGAATCTGCTGCTTCACATCGTTAATAGCGCCAGCCTAAACTCCGAAGTTGCTAGTGAGGTTGTGAAACACGCTGTTCTGCATGTGGAGTTGGATTGGATGCGGTGTGACCCCTCGAATGCGGCATTCTTCCAGATATTGCATTTGGCACGGCCCAAAGTTGCACCAATGTAGCGACCTATCGCAGCACGAGCAGCGAAATAGCTATTCTGCTTGTGGAACTCGCCGTTCTTCGTTCGTAGCCCGACGTAGAAAGAACACAGTAACTCATTCAAGTTAGCTGGCGAACAACTTTCCAAATCCAGCGCTAACGACTTCTCTTTACAAAAATCCTGTAGCACGCCTATCCAAAACTTAGTGCTCTTTGCTGTGCTAGCTGGAACGCATGCTAGCAAAGCATTCTGAACCCCGCTTGCCGAGTGTTCGGCGAAGCGTACCTTTTTGAGTGGAAATAGCAGCTTTTGAGCCATGTGCTCTTGCCTTTGCTGAACACTACGTTAGAATCCACCTGAATTCCAATGCTTGCTCAGCCGGCTCAGGAGAGCGGGGCATCACTTGCCTTGAAAAGTTAAGTATCTTAATTTCTTCGCCCTTGGAATTATCAGCTGTAACAGCCTCGGCATAAAACCCTTGCCTTCGGCTTGGGTTTAATACTGCCTCGGCATTTACCAGCTGATAATTCCTCGGGCTTAGAAATTAATATATACTTAAAGTTTTTTTTCTTGATTGAAGTGAGATGATATTATATGCTTCTGTTGCCCATGCAGTGTGGCTTTCTTTTATTAATCGCAGAATTGTCTTGGTAATGCAATTTTGTCTGCAAAAGCTTTTGCCCCAACCATGAAAAGGGCGCTTCTCTTCCCTGAAGCAACAATTCTTTCAAGCCTTCTCTTACATTCAAATCAATTGGATGGAAATAGTCTCCCAATACCCGTAAGCCCAAAATGTGGAAAAAAGCACACAGAAAACGCATTGGAAAGTTGTCTCCGTGGAAGCCATCTCATTCGATATCTTACAAAACAGTATAAAAAACACAAGTTGGGAAAGAATGGTCTCTCTTCGTGCACCTGTGAATTGTTTATGGTGCCGAATATGGCATACGGTACACCAGAATGGTCTTTCATTAAAGTTCTCAACACTTCAAAAGTCATTCATCTGTTTCCACAGAAGTAAATCGCTGAGTGTCTTTGAGTTGGACTTTCAATTGGAAGTTTATTCATGAATAGCCATGTGTATGGTGATAATTTCAAAGAATTTAAACGTTTTTCTAGACTCTCTTTTTCTGCCCTGCGCTCATTTTTCTTTTGGTAGTGGATGCCCTGAAGGTCGGAAGACACGAGAAGCAACCTTTTTGATCCCCTTGACAATTGTAGAAGTCCTGCTAGCCTTTACAAGGACATTGAAGGTCGCTTCAATACCGGCATATAACCCCATTCTCCAAATTCAGATTTCCCTCCTGGAAAATTCTTCCTTACTGTATTTTCCTCTCATTGTTTTTTCCGGACCTGCTTCTGAATTTTGACCTTGCAATTTGAACCAAGAATGACAAATTTGAATGAAAAGAATCATTTAAATCATTACTTTTCATCAAAGCAAACTGAATAGGGCAATGTAAGGGTCAAGGCAAGACACCTGTTATGAAGTCCTCTGTAGCTATCGTTAATTTGGACTTAGTATGGCTCCAACGTGGGCTACTGACTATCCCAAAGATCACTTCGGGTATTGTCTCAGGATGATGCTCTTCATAAATAGTAGCCAGTGGAGATTATGGTGAGTAGAAGCATTTAAACGTTTTTTGGCTTCCTTGTGCAGCTGGCAGATTGTTACACCAAGATAAGTATCTAGCTTTGTAGGATGATCAAGTTCAGTGGCCAAACACAATTTTGCACAATTTTGAAGTTCGTTAGCTCTCTTCTCTTTGAAGATTTTGCAAGTTCACGTTATAACCAGAAATAACAAATCTCCTCCGAAGGTGAGAGAGAAAGAGAGAAAGAGCGAAAGGAAAAGACGGTGGGCAAGCCGGGAATTGAACCCAGGTAGATGGTAGATGGAAGTCCAGTCCAGCTCTCTACTGACTGAGCTATCCTGTTGATTCGCTGAGCACCGCATTTAAGTTCCATTTTCTTTCTCTCATGTGAACTCTCTGGCCGCTGTGACCAATACGGAGTGGCAGCCTGCGCCAGCTACTCAGGTAACCAATTTGCGCATAAACTCAGCTTTTCAGTCTTAATATTACAGTGATCTTCGGCTTAGCCCGGCTGGAGCTTGCTAGCCTCTAAACCCCCTCTCCTCCAGGCAGCACAAGGGTGTTACACTCAGCAAAGGGCACCTGTGCTGAATGGTTTTAGCATCCATCCATTTTACCTTCAGCAAGGAGCGTATACAGGTCCAGGCTCTGCATACAAGAGGTGAAAGGGGGAGGAGGCTGAAGTCCATGTGCACAAGGGCACATGCCATTGCAGCGCTTTAGCTGAAAGGGTCACCTTTGCCATACTTGAAAGCCACATGCATTCCTGGGTAGCTACCCTCAAGACTGGAAGCCTCACAACTTTGAGGAAAATATTTAGATTTTGAGTGGCTACATGCAAAATCACACCAAGGAGAAGGTGGGGTATCCGTAAGGGCTATAGGAAGAGGAGAATTAAGATTGCATTGGTTCAGTTGACTCTTATTTCTAATTGGAGCGCGTTGAGCACTGTTCTGTTCAGGGATACATACTGGATTCGAAGTATGATGGACTTCCTGGCAAACAGAAATTCGTTCAACTGTGACATGAAACAGGGCTCAGCATATTTCTTGATGAATATTGGTAATAAGGAAAAAAAAAGCAAAATGAAGGGCAGAATGAAGGGAACAATGGAAGGAAGGGAAGGGAAGCCAAAACTTTTAACCACAAATCTTTCATCTTTATTCCCTCTTTGAACGGAGGGGTAAAAAGAGAGCCTATTGCCTTTTCTTCTCACTTCTGTTGCAGCTGGACTCAATGTGGTCCTCTTGCGTAGAGGCACTCCGCTGGGAGACTCCACACGCACCACACCTACGCTTGGGGTTGGCCTGCCACCCAGCATGAGAGGACCAAGAGTATCCTGTTCTCTTTCCCTTTCTGTCTGCTTGAGTTCTTCTTCGGAATGATAGCCGGACTTCCTACAATCAGGCTCCGTCTTAAGCTCTGACCCTGCTTCTGGAGTCCAAAGGCCTGCTTGGAGCCAGTGTCATTGCAAAAGTTGTAGAACCATATCGCACTGAATCGAAGGCTTGACTGCCGGCTTCCTTTGCTGCCTTAGGAACTTGGCCCTCTTCCCCACCTTCTCCCAGCTGCAATCCCAAGAAACATATGTATAAACATGCAAAGAATGTAGACAGACAGCAGGATCAATAGTATATAGCAGAGAAGGAACCGAAGGAAAATGCCTTCAACAATATTAGAACTTCCAGAATCAAGACTCATAAAATAAGAAAGATGGAAAGGAGGCTAGAAAAGAAGAAAAACAAATACAGTTCCCCTCAAATCTTTCTTTCTTCTCTCTTCAGATTGAGAGGTGACTGCCATGCATATCTTCTCACTTTTTGGTTAGCTGGACTCCATGCCTCGCCTGAAGACCGCCTGATGCCGTTGAGGGACTTGGTAAGCACCATGCCACAAACATGCCCCTTCTCAAGATCTGCCTGTTCTTCCTGAGCTTGGAGACCTGCAGTGCTCAATGTCGCTGGAGGAGTTGCTGGACCACATTGCCCTGAGGCATTGGCTTGATTGCTAGCTTCCTTTGCTCCTTCAGGAACGTCCTCTCAACTATACGAACAAAAACAGCAAAGAAACAAACAGAGCAAAATGTAGGAATACAGAAAGAACAGAAAACACATAAAATTATGAATGATGAAAAAGACAAATGAATTGATGAGGAACAACCTTGAAGAATCAAGGGAGAAGATTAAAGTAGAAGTCGAAAAAGAAAGGATTACATCCTTAAAGGAAGGAAAGAGAAAGAAGGCCGGCAAAGAAGAAACTGACAAAATGAAAGTTGGTATTTACAAATAAGTTCTTCTCTCTTTGAATGAGGAGGTAAAAAGCTACTGCCTTTTTTTACTTCCCACTCTTTTTGCAGCTGCAGCAGCTGGCAATGGACTCGAGTCGACCCTCTTGCATGGAGGCACACTGTTGAGAGGCCCAGCACCCACAGTGCCTACAATTGTAATTGGCCTGCTGCCCGGCTTAGCAATCTGACCCCGTCCCGGCCCCCTTCCGTCGGAGTGTTGTCTTTTTCGAAATGATAGCCAGACTTTCTGTACTGAGTCTTACCAGAAGCGAAAGGAAACTGTAACTTGTTACGAATAAACGGCTCTTTAAGCCTTGACCATGCTTCATATGCTCTTTAAGCCTTGACCATGCTTCATATGAACGTCAAAGAAAGCAAATCAACAATATAAAACAAAAAAGAAAACAGACAGATGAATCAATATATAGATGACAAAGAAAAAAAGGGAAACGTTCAGGAACGAACTTGAATCAAGAAAGAGTAGGCAAGTAAACGAACATAATCAAATCATGCGGAGCACTAAGGGGGCGAATGACGGAGTCAGTGGAGGAAAATGAAATTGCAATAAATTGAAATTCTATGCACGAATCTTGTCTACATCCTCGCCCTCGTCATTATCATTATTCAGAATGGCAGGTGTAAGGGTTTGGAACGCTTAACGGGATTCAATAGGGAGATTGCAAAGAAGAGGTTATTGCCGAAATAGCAAGAAAGCGCTTTGAAAGGAAGGCAAGGCAAACGGCCGAATAACATGTGGAGGGAGAAGAAGTAGGAAGGGTTGAAGTGGGTAAGTTGTCAGTTGAAGTTGCTGGAGAGCTTGACCAACTGCTGACGTATTTAGAGATTGTAAAATCTTTAAAGGGAAATAAAGATAAAGGAGAGGAGAGGATAAAATTAGCTTAGAGATGCTTCTGGGTGGGGAGGAAAAGCTGTGGCATAGCTTGCATGTAGTGCTGAATGGTTGCTGGGAGGAATCGGTCATATAAGCAGATCTAGATTGGACGGAAGGCATAGTCATACCGTTACACAAAGGAGTGATAGACAGGACATAGGGAATTATAAGGAAATAACGTTAGGTCGTCATAGAGGTAAAGTCGTTTGGTCGGTTTTAAGAGAGTTTTAATCAAAGGACAAAATTTACATAAAGATGTTGGTACAAGGGTAAGAGTAGGGCAAACTTTATCAGGTAGGTTTGCAATTCCGGAAGGGCTAAACCAAGGGTGAACTTTATCACCGTTGTTATTTTCTCTCTTTCTGATGGATTTGGCAGTGGAACTAGAATCAATGGGCGGGGAGTTAGTATTAGTTGTGTTTGGTTGGGGGCATATTTCTTTCGCAGACGACATTGTACCTTACTGCTGGCTGATTCAGCAGTACAGATGCAAAATACGTTAGATGTAGTTAGGTCGTACGCGGAAAAGTGGAAGTTGAAATTCCTGTACGCCCATCAGTCCCAGCATCATTTGAACCTCTTTTCCTCTTATTTTATGCTATTTTATTTCCTGCGTGTTATACAGTATTTTATTTCCGGTGTGTTATACCGTATTTTCTTCTTCTGATGGTGCCGCTGCAAAGGCGAGATACAATAAATAATCAATCGATAATAATAATCTAGACTCGCTCTCTCATTCTCTCTCTCTCTCTCTCTCATTCTCTCTCTCTCTCTCTCTCTCTCTTCGAGGCTAAGGGATCGAGAGGTAAAAATGGGAGGAACCTACCATTTTCTCTTCTCTCGCTGTTGGTGCAGGTTGATTTGACGAGGCCCGCTTGCGTACAGGCACAGCGGGGGGCATAAGCTGCACCCTGACCGCACTTCTGATTGACCTACTGCCACCTGGCTTGCGATCAGGCGGCTCAAGAGCATCCCCTTCTCTTCCTCCTTCGGTCTGGTTGTGTTCTTCTTCAGCCCTACGCAACTCAGGATCCTTCCACATCTTGCCGAAAGCAGGACGCTCGTATTTGTCGCAAGCCTGGGTCGTTTTGGACTGCGCTTTCATGGCCTGCAGGCGTGATATCGGTGTGGCCCCTGCGGCTGAACGAGTTGCCGACCGCATAGCGCTTAACCGCTGTCTTGTCTGCATAGCGGTGCCCGGCTGGGAACGTGGCCTCCTCCACCACCTCGGCCCAACCCAGGCTGGAAAACCTGCACATCAAAAAGAGGCCAAAACACAACGGACATGGAAAAACGGAAAGGTGGTTCATTATCGGGATAGCGAGGAAGAATGGAAATGGTCAACGGAACAAAGAACCAAGACGAAAGGAACAACCTTTTCCCAACAAGAAGCAAAAGCCGAACAAAAACGGAAGGAAAACGGGGCATTGATTAAATGGCAATGAGAAAGAAAAGAGTTTGAAGGGGAAACAGGAAAACTCACTGAACCACGAAAGGTCGACGACAAGCGAAAAACAGAACAAATTAGCAAATGGGAGAAGCAAATTCAACTTAGTAGTCCCGGAAGAAAAGCAATTCTTCTGGAAGATCTTCGGATATTTTTCCTCTGTCTCTGTATCGAAAGGCAACGGAAGAAGAACCTACGGCCATTTTTTGTCCTTGTCCAAGTCTCTGGGTAGTGGCGCTGGCGGCAGCTTCCTGGTGTCCTCTGACTTTGCGACAGTCGATGGCAAATCTCAAATTTGATGATCTCAAATTTCAGCCGGTATTTCGAGGTCTAACGCTATCACTCTTTGCCGCGTCTATCAGCCCAGCTCGGGCAATTCTGGTGTTCTCGGTACCTTGCCGTGGCCAAGGGACGGCGTGCACGTAGCTTCCACTTACGACTCGAGCAGACACCGGGTCTCTTCAGACGGAGGCACTCACACGAAAGCTAGTCTGCCATGCATCCATACATCATGACAAATATACATGTATACTAGTATAAAGTGCAGACAGTCTGACTGTTTCGGCCTTCTGGGCCTCATCAGTGCAGTGCTGTGGAACCAGGACCCAAGGCAGTCTTTAAGACTACCCCCAGATGACTCGACGCTTGTGGGTTCAAACCACCATCGACCCACCTACAAATGTGAATCACCTGCGACGCGCCAAGAGTGCTCGACAAGGCATGAGCTGAGGAGCCAGCACAAAGGCCAAGAGGCAACGTCAAGGTCCCAGGCAGAGTGCTCAACAAGACAGAAGTCGAGGAGCATTACAAACTGCAGACAGTCTGACTGTTTCGGCGTTCTGGGCCTCATCAGTGCAGTGCTGTGGGACCAGGACCCAAGGCAGTCTTTAAGACTACCCCCAGATGCATGACTCGACACTTGCATAGCCTGAAGATTGCTACAGCATGAAACTCTGAGTATCACCCACTTTGGCCGTGGCTTGACTGTGCTTTTATACATACATACATACATATAGATACATGTAATAGCACCTGTCTCGGCAGGTGGATTTCTGTTTGAGCACTCTGGCAAGGTGGCAAGGCCTGATTTAAACTCTTTGGGAGCC
>JAOWAR010165637.1:0-17076 GCA_028571005.1 Clathrina lutea
TAACAAAGATCATTGAGAAATATGCTAATATGTAAAGAATGATGACTTGCTGTTTAAACCAAAATTAAAAGAGAAGAATTGTAGGCTGAGGCAGTAATGTACAAATGAGAGGATAATAGCAAAGAGGAGTGATCCGAGGACGGGGATGTGGAAACGCACTCAAGTTCCGCTGAGAGCGACGTTTTGCCGTTTGGAAGGAAGGCCATGAACAAAAGCCGGGGAGGTGATCAGGAACGTTCAATCAAGGAGAGAGAGAGAGAGAGAGAGAGAGAGAGAGAGAGGGAGGGAGAGAGAAAGAGAGAAAAAGACACGGAGAAAACAATACTTTTCTGAGAATAGCATTTCGACATAGAGACAGCGTAGGGATAGAAGAGGCGTCAACAACATAGATGGCATTTTCCGCTGAACTCCTTCCAGTAGCCGGGAAGAGCGGGGGAACAGACCGCACCAGGAAATGCAGCCGTTGCATGTATGTATGCATGTCATTCATGTGGGTGATATGCATGAAGAATAAAGTCCCGAATGGCCCTTGCTTGGTGGAAAATTGAGCGGGCCGGGCCTGTGATCACCGATGGGTAGCGTAGGTTCCTTGGGCTCACGTAGGAGAAGAATGATTGCTTGATCAACTGGAAGCGTTTGGCAAGTCCAAACGTAAACCCGTCCCTGTCTCTTCATGCACCTCTGAAAATTACTTCGAGCTCGTTAGGAAAGGCTCAGCTCTCAAGGGGTAGCAATCTCTTGAACCGGCCTACTCCTTTCTTCGTCTCGACAAGGGAAATGTATCCAACACCAGATTCTGCCAGCTACGGGAGCATGTTTGCGCACCTGTTCGTGCTTGTCGAGGTGTTGTGCTTAAACTGTGCTGCAGGGACAGCCTCTCACTGACAAACAAGTAAGTGTCACCTTACGTGAGATTTCCCTCTTCTCATGCTCCCAAAATTGCCCCAGAATGTGTCTATTTCAAGTCAGAAGTGGCCAGTCTCGATTCTGAGGTCCACCCATAAGTTGTTTTAGTCTGTGTCCTTGCATAGAAGTTTGAGCGCTGTGGTGTATACCAGCAGATCGTGAAGGTCACACACTCCTTGTACGGCTGTAAGAGAGGAGCGGCTGTTTGAATAACTGTAGGACAATGTAAACCTACATATATTTCTTCATAAGCCTGCAAACATCCCACGCGTTGGGAAACGGAATGTTTGTTCCCCGCGAACACAACCTCTTGGATCAGGGATCTCTTCTCGTCCTCAATTACTGGACGATAGGCAAAAGTACCTAAGACAAGAGTTTAACCTGAGTGAAGGATGATGTGCATACCTCTCCGTGCCGGCCATGTGTTGTGTTTAGATTTTACTACAGGACCGCTTCTCACCGACTAACGAGTATGTCTCCTTGAGTGATAATGCCCTCTTCACTTCCGATTACACTGGTGCTCTTACCGCATGCCGCAAATCTGGACGATAGGCAAAAGTACCTAAGACATGAGTTTCACCTGGGTAAAGGATGATGTGCATACCTCTCCGTGCCGGCCATGTGTTGTGTTTAGATTTCACTACAGGACCGCCTCTCACCGACTAACGAGTATGTCTCCTTGCGTGATAGTTGCCCTCTTCACTTCCGAATACACTGGTGCTCTTACCGCATGCCGCAAATGTCTTTCAAGACCGAAGTGCCCAATGTCAATCCCTGGAAACGTCCGTGCTCTCATCATAGGTTGCTCTTGCTACTGAAAGGTTGAGCGGGGCACAGGAGCAGCAGCATGCGCAGATCGCGCAGGTTCCTCGCACCAAAGGCACACACACACTACAAATCTCCCCGCGCTTTCCCTTCCATTGAGGAAGCAACGTTAGCGAAACGTTAACGTCGTTTTACGCTCTTTTCCTTTCCCGAGGCCACCTGCTCCTACCTTTCCGGTCGGTGCATGAATTTTGGCAGTCCCAAGAATCCCTTGAGTAGCATAAGGGACAATCGGCACCACATTATGCTTTCCGACAAAACTAAGTAAACAGCGTAGTTTACCCCAAAGAAAAAGCTCAGAAGTAAGAGAGGAGCAAAAAAAAACCAGAAAGTCAAAAAATCGACCCTTGGCAGAAAGCCGGCCGCTGTTGGCCTCGGCCCCTCATCGCCTGCATCAATGTTAAGCTGGCAAAGCACTTCTCTCCTCAAAACCATTGTTACTGTGCTGCCACGCACAGCTGCAGATGACGACCTGAAAAATAGCGCTCCTTTCAATCGTGAGCCCTTGTCCCACGCAGATTGAGTTTGATTCAGAGCAATCAATCTCAATACCACTTTCCACTACTTTGAAAGCCTTGCGCATTACGCGCGCGGAGATAAAAGAGAAGACGTAAAAGTCGAGCCGCCGAAACGTTCCATTACAGATATAGCATCGGAACGCCAAAAGCTTGCAACGAGCCCGACCCGTGCGACTGGATCGCCACTACAAACAAGGTGCAGCGATCTGGTTCTGGCACCTTTCCTCAAGTCAGGTTGGTCCGAAAAGAGCTGATACGTCATGGCGAGACGCCAAACTGGCCTCCTATTCTGTATTCTGACAGCTGCGGTTCTCAGTCTCTCGACCTCGAAGGCGCAGCAGAAAGGTGAGCTAGGTTGTTCTAGTTGAACGTCGCCAACTCTCGTCTGGTCGTTGCTGTCAGTTCTAGCTGGGCAACTTTTCTGCAGCTGGAGTAAGCTTACGAAGCGACAATGCTGACTGCCTCGGCTCACGTGGGACTGGTAATACATGTACCTAGGGGTGGTGAACGAGGAAAAGAAACGGGAGGGGGAGTAATAGTCTGCGCAGTGCGATCTGTGCTCACTCCAGGGTCGAGGACCAAAACCTCAGCGCCTTGAACTTGGTCGTAGACTGCTCTCGAACACCACCGTCTCGCAAGGTCTTTTTTCAAGGCACTTTTGACGAAAAACCAGCATGTAGGATTTGGCTGCTTTCGTCTTCGGCGCTAAAAGTACTTTTCAGCAGGATTGTCACAATCGGAAAGCTAGCGCTGAGCATCTCCAGAGAAACGCGACGTTCGTCTAGGGCAAGGGACGATGCCGGACAGGCTAAGAGTGTACGGGCCAACTTAGGTGCTTTTCTGCAGTGGTGGGGGTGGGGGAGGTTGGACAATCACAACCGCCGCCCGCGCAAGGCCCTAGACAGCAGCGGCGTCGTGCATTCATGCAAGAGACACGTTCAACAAAGGAATTGGGAAGTTTCGGAGAGCTTCCCCTCGGCCAAGCAAGTGCAGTGCCTATTTCTTTCTTCGAGCTAAGCGCCTCCTTCTTCCAAAGGACAACGCGATCCGTAAATCCGCATACGAGGGTCATGCGGCAAAAGAGTCGCTGCAGTTGGTCCGCCTCTACCAGTAGAGCAGTCGACCGACATTCGCAAGCATTGATCTTGCATGTGTGGACGTCTCTATTCGTTCAACTTTTCTGGAAAAGTGAAATTTCCAAGCTAAGGACTGAGCGCCCAGTGGTTTCGGCGTACCGTGACGCTCAGCAGCAAGCGTTGCACCGCATTCCCTGGAATCGAAACATACGCTACGTAGGACTGGAAGAAAGGAAAAGCGAACAGAGCGCGAACCAAATTAAGTAACCTGAAAATTAGCATAGTATGAGAGAAGTTTACTCGTCTTTCAAATGAACAAATCCAAGACCGGACCAAATTTGTCCTAGCGGTAGCAGAAAAGCAGTCACAATACAAGCAGCAAGTCACGGCCCTTCGAAGGATTTCTTCGTCTGCTATCATTGACAGCAATCTGAAAGTCCCCGATGCCCGGTCTGAGTCACATTGCACTACGTGTCCTATCAGACGCAGTTCCTCCCCACCCCCTCTTATGCCCTTGCGATAAAAGGGAACGGTAAAAAAGGATGAAATTGATAGAGCTGATATGGCTGTTCCCTTTTGAAGATTATGTGATGGAGTTCACAAATACAGTGTACCATTGCATTCCAAATTCCCCACGGTCATGAAGTCAGAGGCCACTAGCGACCTCCAAACTGAATTCTGTTGAGCTCCATGGACAAGGAACTCCCCAGGCTGACAACAGTGTCGTCTGTGTGTGTGCTTGTCTTTGTCTCTACATTACAGGAACGTGCATCTTTAAGTGGCTTGGTCGAAGCGGATTTCCTGAACCCACGGCGCAAAGATACGAGAGCATTTTCAACGAAGGAAAGATTTCAGAGCACGAGTTAACGTCGAAAGCTCTCACACCCTTCCTTCTCAGATATTTGCTCAGCGGGAATGTTTCCCACGGATTTGCACTGAAGTCATGTATCAGTAAGTATACCGGAGTTGAATGTAACATGGTCAAGTGTATGCTCTTTCCACTCCGACATCACCAAGATCGACGTTACACCAAGGATGCATTTGAGTTCATCATTTAAGTTTGATAAAACTTCGGCACAGGGCGTGAGTTCCATTCCATTTTCTTCCGTTGACCATCAATTCAACCCGTACATGTCAAACAGCTCCCGCATTGCATCAAGGCCAGGAGGTTAATTATTATCATTAACTCTGGATCCCAAACGGGGTAGCACAATGTTGAGGTTCAAATTTCAGGGTTCTGCTTAACATTCAGGACCGTTAAAGTATGAATATGAAGATTGAGTGTTTTTCTGGCCCTTGCAGCTCGTCAGAATGAGCACTGCAGGACGTACAACCCATGCCAGGAAGGTGGAATGTGCGTTCATGATGACATACGGAGAGCTAGCAGATGTTTATGCCGCAAAGGACTTTATGGAGACCTCTGTGAATTTGGTGGGTGTTTCTCAATTCACCAAAGAAAAACCTACACTCTTTTTACTTCGCATATACATTTTCATACGTCCAAATCCGTGGTAGTACGGTAATATTTGCAAGCTTGGGTGACTTCAGAAAGGAAGTCGCAAAAGTTTGGACATAGCTTTTAGCTTTTATAGCAACAGTGAAATGGAAACATCTGTTCCAAATAGAGGTGAGCTGGGTTGGGAATGGAAAGAATGTCAGGAAGAGAAAGGCTTCTTAGATATGACCCTGGTGCCTGATAGATCCCCCTGTAAACCACATTGTTCAACGTCAGCTTTCTGCGCTTCACCAGTTGCTGTCTAGCTGCAGCCATCAAATTAGCGAAGTCTGCCTGATTCAGACACTCATATAACCCCTAGGAATAGTTTGTCATGGCACTGGGGTGAATGGCCTATACATTAGTCCGCAGCCTGTGTGTTTGATTGTAGCATCGTACATGTTCGTTGCTGAAATGAGACTACAGCAAGAGCGGAAACAATATGCAAATAGGGCTCTTTGGAGACATCCGAGAGTTGCTGACAGGTTCTTCTTCAATTCCTTTTCATTCCCTTCAGACTGTTTGGAGTGCTCTACTGGAGGTGCTGGAGGAGCAATTCCTCCTCAGTGTGAAGGGCTGCGCCACAATTGCCATGCTGACGCCCGGTGCACCGAAACTCAAGGGTCTTTTCTGTGTTCATGTGCACATGGTTTCACAGGAAACGGAACAAGCTGCAAAGGTAAAGTCTGGCCTCACATCAGTGTGAAAATTGAATATAGTACATGACCACACAGGATGTGATTTGCCAACGTAGTCAGGCATTTCAGTCAGTGCAGTTATGCTGATGAAGTAATGGCTTGAAGAGAGATTCCACTAAAGAGGATTGGTTTTATTTCCCGGAAAGGAACTCCTAAAACATTTAATGTCAGGAAGAAACAATAACTGCTTTGCAGTTGTTTCCCTGCAAACTAAATGGAAAGGTCTGACTGTTGATATCTGTGTTTCTCTCCCAGACATTGACGAGTGCACCCAAGCACCCCGGCCTTGCCATAGCAACGCAGACTGCTCCAACGCCCATGGATCCTATAAATGCACATGCCAAGATGGTTATCATGGTGATGGCCAGCATTGCATTGGTAAACACAGCTGACATGAAGGCGTTGTCTTCTTTCAAAGTTTCTGGAATCAATATCGTGCTGAAAGCTATCCCTGCCCCCCCATTCAATCCTGTTCCTCAGAAATCAACGAGTGCCAAAGCAACCCCTGCAAGAATGGCGGACTCTGCCAAGATCAGTTTAAAGGCTACACATGCAAATGTGCTGTTGGATATGAAGGGGTCAATTGTGAAAACCGTAAGCATGGATCATGTGCCGTTTCCTTTCAACATCATCCATCCTTATCACAAAATATCACACATAAAACCATGGCAACATGGTTTTACATGTGAAGTTTGACCATAGACCAGAAAACAATATTTTTGTTCTTGTTGTGAATTATTGGATTAACGTACATGTGCGCTTTGAATTACACATTTACAACACATCGTTTGGGCAGATGCTTTTTTCTTTATACTGCCAGTTGTAGAGCTGTGGTGTTATGCTGCTCGCTCAACTTGTCTTGCCCACTATCTCCAGCCCTCTCCTTGTTGGATTTTTACTCCTAACAGTGTTTGTCTCCTTCAGGACAATTGCCACTTAGATGAAGCATTTTCTTGATGCGAAGAGTTTTATGTACTTATCTGAATTTTGCACCATCAGGGAAATGTTCTCATCATTCAAAGGACCCCGTTTAAAATTGGTTTTTCTCGCCGGCCGAGCGGAGCAAGTTAGGCGAGAAGGGCTGCTCTTGCCGGCTGCTGTGATGTACGCATTGTCCACCATTTTATTCAGCTCCACTGACAGGTCCTCCTTCGGTCATGTGTGGTTGACAGCTGCCAGGCACCACCAAGCAATTGATTGTGTGCAGAGGCGAGAAAAAATTGTCCTTAGGTAGACAAGACGGCAATGCAAGACATGTGGTAGAGAACGTGGAAACAAATGCCTTTGTGCACCAAAAATACCTTATACTGCACAGGCTATAGATGGAACATTAGAAATAGTATATATATCCGGAGGCAATAAATCATGTTCAGAACGAGACTTTGCTTTTGTTAATCTCAATGTTGCCCTAAATACTGCGACGCAAATCACACGGGTTTTATTGATTTTTCAGAGTGGCTGAAAACGAAAGAGCATAAGGCGTTGCCACAAGCTGTGGCACGTCTGAATGAAGAATATCGAAAGATCCTTGAAAAAATGGAGGAAATGGTGAGTAAAAAGCATAGATCTGACTTTGCCTTTCGCCTCTTTTCATCGCAGTTTTGAAAAATTTGACTCAATTTTATACTGAAGAGACGAAGATACTCTGCAACTTGAAATTGGAAAGGAACTCTTTGATGTGACAACCTTGACACAGCATACAGTTGTTATCAACAGAATGTTATTTTTGTAACTCGTAGAGACGGAAGCACACACATCCCAGCAATTTGGCCAGTTCTTATGGACATCTGTCTCATGATGGCCTAGAACAACCATTGCGCAATGCCGTGTCTAGAGGGAATTGCATTTTCTTGTCAAAAGAAAATATTGTTCATACGCGGAACTTACTTAACACGGGATCTTTTGAAACTTGTGAGTCGATTTGCAGTAGCAATTGACTATTTGATCATCAATTTTTAAACAAGGATTGATGTCCAACTCTCTTTCTTTGTCTTCCTTTTCTCTTCATGTCTCCTTTTTTTTTAATTGAGGGAGTTCTACACAAGAGATAAACCGAATCAAAAATTTGGCCCATACAGCTTCATTTTAGCGCCAGTTGCACCTTTGTATGACATTAGGATCACTTAAGTTTTGGGATATCCCAGCTGCAAAATAAAGGCATTGATCATGACTAGCAATAAAGAAGTTGGATCTCTTTTCATCATCTACGTTGTTCTGATCTAATGTAGTGTTTTTGGTCTTTTCTCGAAGAATGAGAGACTGAAAGTGTTGGGTAAGTAGTCTCAGAAACACACCGTGCACATGTACACCAGGCTTGATACTGGTTGTGGTATTTCACCGGTTGAATGTCAGCCTTTCAATACACCCTTAGATTTCTAACCTTTAAAAATTATTCTCAGACGTTTTCCTGTATTCAAAAGGAGTGAACATCCCTCAACAACATCACAACGGGTCTTTAATCTCAGGTTTATTCAAAAGGTAACCACATAGCAACACCGACAAAATTAGTGGCTCACGGAGAAGAGCACATTAATGAATGCCGGTCGTATGAAATTTATCAACACTGTGGGAAACTGGCATACTTCATTTGATCCCTAAAACTTTATTGCAATGGAAAGCCCAAGGACAATTACGGGTTCCTGAACTCTATTCACTGATAAACCAAGGAACAAAACGCTCAACATTTGATATAGGCTTCATTACATTGCAACAACAAGAATTATAGACTTCCAACAGCCTTGCGGGAAGCACACAGTACAGTACCTTGTAATCAAAGATCACTAAAATATATGTCAGTTAGCAAGAAGAGGTGCTTTTATGACTGCTGTCAGCTAGGAAAAGAAAACAGGTTTTTATGCTTGTTGTATCGATGAATTGCACTTGTTATAGTATACGTTTACAATATCTTTGTCATGAATCGGTGAAAGTGTAGCAAGTGTACGGTGTTGATGCAAACTCAACCCTGTTTCTATGATAATTGCGATTAACATGTTAGCCCCGGCTGCCATAGCTGGCCAAACCTAATATATAAACTGCCATGCATGGTTGGATAAGTGGCTACATGCTTAAGTTTGGTCTGTTCTCATCCTTAGCTTCTCTCAAAGGGCGTGTTCCTTACAAGAGGCTTATGCCGCAGGGGCAATATGTCTGAATTAGTAGAGGAATGCTTGCGTTTTTCAAGGTGAAGAGAATAAGAAATGAGATACCAATAGAAACAAAAATGAAAGTGAACGTCTACATTCAGACCAAAATATTCTGCATCGCTCAAAAAGAATGACAACACGTGAACTGGGAGAGGGAAAAAGCACCAAGCATTGCTATGCATATCGCAGTGGATAGAAACGTGATGATATCCGGAAATAAGTGGGTGCGTAGTACATTTAAAAAATATGGAAAAAGGCCAAAGTTGGTCATGTGGGTGCTCATGGGGCTGTGGCAGTCTATTGGGGCTAAGAAATGGTGAACGATAACACCAATATACTCTGTTCTTTAGATACCGTTCTGGGGTTATCTTCGAGCTTGCCAGGACGGTCGTGCCAGCAGATTTTCCAGCTTGGCCATACGAATTCTGGTGAGCAGAAGTTGTGACAAAATGCATTGTTGAGGATTTTCCTGGGCAAGGGCAGGACATCTTCGTCACCAGTGGATATCATTTGCATCTGGTGTAGATAGTTTTCGGAATTTAGAACAGTTATTGGTGACCGAGAATCCAGCTACAGTGCGATGTATAACAGTGTATTTGTAGATTTTGGGCACGGGAAAACCCACATCAGTACTGAAGAGATGGTTCCCTTGTTATGTAGCCTGATCAGGTGCATAATTCTGAATTCACAGTTACGTCTACACCTTCTCCTGGCCATTAAGCCCGACACTCAAAACAGGTTACCTCTGTCGTCGAGATCCTGAAAGCATATCCAGGGAAAGGCGCAGATATTGTTCTTTCACTAAAGCTTTTAGTACAGAAAAAGGAATCAATTCATTCTGGCGCAAACAATTTGTTATCATCGAAACCTTGAGCCAGTGTTTCCTGTTTTGAAGGAAAGTATATTTCCCCCTGTTCTTTGGATTGTTTTGGCGCAACCGGAGGACTGTTGTAGCTCTGTGCCGAGGCTCCACTGATAACTGTGATCTGTTCATCACAGTTTATCGTGTCACATGTAATCCAGGTATTGGTTGACACACACTTGCTTGCACCGTGCAATTTTAGCATGCTAACTTGAGGTTGGTTAAGACAACTGGAACATGCGCAGGCAGCCACTACAGGCCTCCATGAGCCTTCAATGCCACCATGTGACAAAGTATGAGAAATAATGCTTGCTTTTCCCAGTTGACTCAGAACTAATTTGTCCCCGCAATATATACTTTGAAATTGGATGTGCTGCTGTGGGAAAGTTATGAAGGCTACACATACTGCCAAATAGTAGCACTCTTGGAACCAAAATTGGGGAGCTGTGTTGTCCAGAGTTTTGAGGTTGTAAATGCGATTTCAGGCTTGGAGGACTTTCCAAGAGATACTCGACGACAGAATTCAAAAGCCAGTTTAAAGACAGCTGAATGTCTGAACAGGGCAGGTTGGGATCAACAGAACTAAAGGAATTAGAAGGCTGTCAAACCGCACACACACACACGTCATTCATATGTTCACCGAGCTCGTGGCCTTTAGATTATCTATACGAAACTGGAAGGTCAATTAATTTCATTTTCAAAGCAACCTGAGCATTTTTTGGGGCTCAATGTTTGTAATGCTCTCCTTACATCCATCCTGTCTATATTTTTTTGCTCACTCTCTTTCTGAAAAGGTGAATACTGGGTAAAAGCCAACAGTGCTTCGACGGCAATAAAGGTAGGAAAAATCTGACACTCGCGTAGACTGCAATGAATAAGGAAGTCTAAAGTGGAAATAGTCTTCTGAGACAACTGAGACATGGCCTAGTTGGGAAGACATACCTGTCAACATACACTTCCTTCTCAAAGGGTCGAGCTTTGTGCTCTCATGTGGGAAAGTTACAATAAACGGAAAGAAATCTCTGTCTACTCCCGCGAGCGTGGGAGAGAGAGATAGGTGGTTCAAGAGGCAACCACCTGAACATCTGAACCTCTGAACCTCTGACCGTCTGAACCTCTGAACCACCCCTCCTCCGGGCAGCAAAAGGGTCACCTAAGTAGCTGGTGTGGGCTGCCACTCCGTAGGGGTCGCATCAGCCGGAGAGTCCATGTGTTTAGTGAGAAAGCGAGAGTTAATCTCAGTGGTTAGTGGATCGGGCGGATAGCTCAGGCGGTAGAGCATTGGGGCGTCAATCCAACTACCCGGGTTTGATTCCCAGTTCGCCCATTGATTTTTTCCTTTCGTTCTTTCTCTCGCTCACGCTCGCGGGAGTAGATAGAGATTTCTTTCCGTTTTTTTGTGATTTCCCCGCATCACAGCGCAAAGCTCGCTCCTACACTGCCATAAGAGTGATTCCTTCATTTCAGTCCTGGCAAAACAATGTTTGGTTGCAAGGCCATAGTTGAGGGAAAATGGTGTGGAATCTCGGAGTATGGAGGAGATTTTCAGGAAAGACAATGGTTACTGTCGATGCCTACAGTACTTCAGATTGACTAAGGTTTTGGCCAGTAAGCCAGAGAGATTGACCCAAACACATTCACTTCTGCAGGTAAACCTGGAAGATGAGTGGTCACTATGACAATCCAGGATTTACCAAAGATACATTACTGATCTGGCAATCTACATATACACGCAAAATAAGGTGGCTACCACAGCGTGGCCAAAACCATTACTTGCCTTCCAATAAAGAGACTGCAACATCAAGATTCAATCGCAGTATCACAACGATATTGTTGTGGACAAGCATATCTTTAGATTTACATACATTGTGTAGTGGAAGCATGAACTTCATACATGGTCATGCTTGAACAACTTGCATGCATTTTGTTATTTCCATGTAAGAATGGGAGAAATCTCCGGAAATTACGTAAAATTACCATTCACGGCTGGAGTCACCTCTATAGCCAATCAAAGACTTTTCGATACATTCATCCAAAATGATTCCCTACACATAGTAAAACCATAGAAACGTTGCGAGCAGACGTTACCAGCATCTCTACGTATACATTTGCAAGCACCAAAGCAATCTTCATGACCGTGAAATTCATATGCCAGGAAGCTGATGGATGTACCTTCAGAACCACCTATGTCATTCGTTCAAATGTCGTTCACTGCTGTAGGAATCATGTGAATTTGTCAAGCTGGACAAGATAGATAGCAATACAACACAGACAGTAACCTTTCTCCCACACTCCCATGAGCCAAGTACTTCTCCCCATCCAATTATCATTCTTTCTCCGTTATTGCTTGCAGGTGTACTGTGACATGTCCACTGGCGGAGGCTGGATGAGAGCTGCTGACATTGATCCGGGACGCTTCAGCTCGTGTCCTGGTGACTTGCAATACATCAACTCTCCTAGGCAGCTCTGTATAATGTCTTCAGGTGCAACTTGTAAATCTGCTCTCTTCTTGACCTACAATGTGTCCTATTCTGAAGTCAGAGGCTATGCCAATGGCTATCAGGTGGGTGCATTAAGGGAGCTAGGTACAAGAACCATGCTGTTTCTCATGATGATGATGATAATGTCAATTAATTTGAAGGAAAATTAATAAAACGCTCAGCCCCATGAAAAGGCCAACATTGGTAGATCTGGAGCAAGAAAAACTTCTTGAAAAGGAAACCTTGGTTTGTCATGAGGTGCAATCATGTCAAACGAAGGTTTCCCTGTCCGATAGCCTTCCTGTATGTTTGGTTTCAGAAAGCTTAAACAAGAATCATCACGCGACCGTTTAGGTTTCCTTGTCGAAGAGCCTCTATTATTTCTATCTTTAATTTGAGAAAGCTTCAAATGATCACGTGACATTTTAGTTGCCATGGTGACCATGGAAGTGCTCAAGACTGTCCACTACTTTTTGGCAGCACCGCAAGAAGAGATCTTTCAGAAATCATACTGCTTCTGCTGATTCATGTAAAGGTATATATAATGTTTAAGTATATATAATGTATTTTCTCAGCTAAGGCGAAGCCGCTGACTATGGATTGAGATAGAAAGATAGAAAGCACCCCCCCCTTTAATTTACTATTTGGCTGCGAGAGAACTTTCGTATGTCTGGAGGAATGATGCCAAAACACATTTCTCTGACTACATTCTTCCTCACTGCTCCAGCATGATTTAGCTATTACCAAGGTTTGTTAAACCATGCTAACAGTTGTGCAGTGGTACTTCTGGATGTTTGTTGTGATGAACAAGCTCTGGTTGGTTCTTTCAATTTCAGTATAGAAGCACAGATGGCTTTGTCGTTCACCATCGCCAGCCGGATGTGAACATCGACTCATATTATGTGGATGGTGTATCTGTGACGCATGGCGCAAGTCCAAGAAAGCACATATGGACCTTCACAACCAGTGTTGGACACTGCCCATGTCGTTTACAGAATCCAGGCTACTCTCCACCTTCCTTTGTAGGCATGGACTACTACTGTGAGGAGGGTTTTGCGGGAACTGAACATTTTAGCGGATGGTTTCTCGATAATCCTGTGTGGGACGGAAACTGCTCAGCATCTACAGCGAACTGTTGCAGCCGTGCGGAGATGCCCTTCTTCCAGAAACGGTTGACGTACACTACACGGGATAACCTTGAAGTCCGACTTTGTATCAATCAGAGTAGCAACGACGAAAATGTCGGTATTGAAAAGGCGGTTTTTTATGTTCGATGATTCGGTCTGCGAGTACAGCTCGTACACTGCTCTATTCGCTATTTTTTGTTCCCGAGAAGGAAGGTTCTAGGGTCTGTTTTGTGATGCTGTAAAGTCATGCCCCTTCAATGCTTTCTCACAGTAGAGCCAGGCACATTCATGGTTAAACCTGCTATGCTTGTGGCGGTTCTGTTCTTGAAAGCGGTTTACATCAAATGTTTGTTTAAAATATAGAACAATGGATTGAATGCTTTCTCCAGCATGATTTAAGTTTGTCCCACGCATTTCTCCAGTTGTTTATTCCTCTCTTCAAAGTGAACTTATAATATCAGAGCATCCAGCAGGAGATGCAGGCTGTAATAATCGGGACAACTAGCGGGGGAGTTTGAAGAGGGGGCAATCCTTATTGTTTTCCAATTCAACTGGCCCAACAATGCATTTCATACACAGAACCCATTTCCTCTGGCTGGGTATCACCTTTACTTAAACATTCAATATAAGAAGAAATTGGCTGGAACGTTTGAAAAAATGGACGGAGGTGAATACGAAAAGAGCGAGATCCAATCCCACATGTAGTCCATTAAAAATATGCACTTGGGTAGCTGGTTTGTATAGCTCTGACGAGTCGAAGATCCTCAACGAAGCAGCTGTCCGCCTTCGTGCAATACAGCTTCCTGAAGTCGCATGACTTTTCTGCCTGGAAAGGAACTGCGGTGGATTGCGCCAATTTCCCCTGCGCGGCCGCAGAATTTCGTCAAAATCTTGAAAAAGAGTCCACTCTGTTCGTAACAGATTGTTGAGGAAGAGAAAGTCGTGGATTGCCACCACTTCTGCAAAGTAATGCGTGTCGAATTCTTGTGCAGACGACATATCCAACAAAGCAACGTCATCTCTCAACTGGCTTCTTCCTTCCGCTGACTGATTCAGCTGTTGTCGAGTGTTGGAGGCTGGTGTGGCTGCGTAGGCGAACTGAAGTGCTCCACTCCGACGTGCTGTCTGTGTCATGCACTCCCTTTTCGAGGAGAAGCTGAGGCTTCCGTACATTTGGTGGCAGGCGTCGACAAATCGTAAGTCCAAACAGACTAGTCCGGGGTGGGTATTCAGTGACCACTGCAGTCGTTGAAAAACGGGATCAGTCGCATTCTTCAACTGATTAGCTGTATTGAAGTACAGCAGCACTGGGTGGTGAGCGAACGCTCTGATGGAAAGTTCAGCCGATAGAAAGTGTCAGTAAATGATAACGACATTCCATTCCTGCCCGGCGCCCATGCCCCTCTTCGCAGCTCCATACGCATTTATCAACTTTGCCTCGACCCCGCTCAGAAGGCAGAATCCCCTTTTCGCGAGATTGTCCCTGGCTACGGGCCGCAGCAGCACAGCGACGAGGCGGTGCGGGTCGACAAAGAAAGCACGAGACCACGCTGACGTCGCCGTCTGACCAGACACGCTATGACCCCTGTTCGGAAAGCTCCGGCTTGGAAAGAACCTGCCACGTCTTCGGAGAAGGGAGTAGTGTCAAGTCACTGAGAACCCCTACGGCAGACTTGCGAACCTCATCATTCCTTCCTGGGTTTTCAGCAAGGGAAACCCGAAGTATTGCGGTGGAATATTTAGCTCTCGTTATCAGAGCCCGTCGAAAATGAAGCATAGCCGTTGCGTAGAACATCAAGAGAACGACGGCAGACAGAAGTACTGCCGTGATCCGAAACTGAACGTTGTCGGAAAGCCATCGACGTTTACTGCGAGACAGGGAGAGAGAGAGAGATAGAGAGAGAGAGAGAGAGAGACCGTTGTGAGCGTCATACTCCATGTCGGAGGAGGTGAGGCCAGAGCAAAAAGAAAACAAGAAGCACGCGCGTGTACATTGGTCATGCATATTACGTAGGCTGGCTGATTGCAATCATCGTGACTCTAAAGGGACACTGGGACGCATCCTGCGGCTTTAAAAAACGTTACACCTTTCAAAGTCGCGGTGCCGGCACCGAGTGATTACGCGAGAATGGCGGCCATTTCAAGTTGGGCTTGGCGAGGTTGCCATGACTGGCGTCTATACGTGCGTCGATTCTGTACCTGGCTTTGGGCCCTTCCCAATCCTTGCAGTTTCGATCACACGTTCGAAGTGCGCGCGCTGCGTGAAAATTTGCCTCTACGCGTGAACAACACGTAGCCTAAAGCAATAAATCATTTTTTGGCAAAAAAATAATGGAGTCGCAAAAGCGTCGCCGTGTCCCAGGTTTTTCCCAGTCGCAAAAGCGTCGCAGGTGTATTCACAATGAGAAAATACGCAGGTTCAGCTGGGGTTATTTGTACACCTCTACGACAGGTCTGAGCGCTTCGCCGCGCAGGTGCTGCCGTAGCTGCAGTAACTAATACTCCGGTGTTGCAGGGGCCTGATCGATGCAGGCCGTGAATGCGGACTTCCATGTCGTGTAGGCGCGTTTGTCGCCGCTGAAGGTGGGTATCGTGGCTCTTTCCAATTGCTGATACAGATCCACGCGGAGTTGAGCGGATGCAAGCTCGGTTGATCATGAGAAGGTGCTGGCGGACACGCAGACGATGTTGCAGTGGCGCCTGCAATTCTCGATGAATGTCTATCTGGCGATTCTTTTGTGGCACGCCTTTTGTCGTTTATGCAGAGCCATCTTCGAGGCAGCTCACCTTCACTGTCCGTTTCGGCAGAACTTCCGGAGCTCTCTAATTAATGCCGCATCGAATTCGTTTGGCTTGTGTTCGGACGGCAATGATACGGCGTAGTCGACCGGCCGCCCGCAGCCGTGTGTGGCGGCCTGTTGCCGGAGGCTGTTCCAGAAAAACTTCAGCGGCACGATCCTGGACGGTTGCGAACTCCTCTTCGATCTTTGCAAGCTCGCAGTTTGCTTTTCCTGCCTTGTCACTACCCGGAGGAAGTGTTGCAGCGAAATTAACAATGGCCTTCGTCGCTCTGTCGAAGCACTCGTCCAATTCCCCGCAGAGTATATCTACTTCGCTCTTCATGTAGCCCTTGCTGATGGCGACGAGGAGCGTCCGCCTTGCTGTCGTA
The DNA here is from genome assembly GCA_028571005.1 of Clathrina lutea. Lineage (NCBI taxonomy): Eukaryota > Metazoa > Porifera > Calcarea > Clathrinida > Clathrinidae > Clathrina > Clathrina lutea. The sequence continues at coordinate 16,300 of JAOWAR010165637.1, forward strand.
AAGGTGCGTTTCTCGATAGTTTTCGCTCGTCGTAGCGCTAGCTGGGCAGTTTTTTCTCCAAATCAACTCGAATCCATGCCCGTCTGCTCAGGATTGATAATGTCTGGTCACTCGTCTTTCTCTGCCTTGTCCTCGATGCTATGCGTAGTCTCGTCCGTGATCAGCTCAGCCCTTCTCCGTAAACAGAAAAACCACCCTCTGCTACCGGAAAACTGTTTGCTATAATTTTCTTCCCTCGAACCTTTTACAGACGGCTTGTCGTTCACTAATATAATAAAACTTACTCTCTTCGAAAATAAAACATGCTGCCCTCCCAGACACCGTCGATCGTCAGTATATATTTTTTCCTTTCTCGGATCGTCTTGCTCTTGTCATGTGCAGTTCTGTTCTCCCGTTGGCGAGGGTGTGAATCACGGGCAATATCGACGCAGACGGGAGGAGAGAGTTGCTCTGTTGCAGTCGATGCTCGGATTTCCGCGAGCTAAATTCTTTTATCTCTTCCCATCTCGAAAACACCAGCTTCGGCATCGTGCCTCAATTGGCAAAGCGAAAACAAACCAGTACCGTTGATTGTCATGATCAGTTTTATTTTATTTTATTTTCCTCAGTCGATTACTTTATCCTCCCTCTCTCTCCCTCCCCCTCTCTCTCCCTCTCTCTCTCCCTTTCCCTCCCTCTCTCCCTCCCTCTCTCCCTCCCTCTCTCCCTCCCTCTCTCTCCCCCTCTCCCTCCCCCTCTCCCCCTCCTCCCTCTCTCCCTCCCTCTCTCCCTCCCTCT
>JAOWAR010165638.1:0-10171 GCA_028571005.1 Clathrina lutea
GAGAGAGAGAGAGAGAGAGAGAGAGAGAGAGAGGGAGAGAGAGAGAGAGAGAGAGAGAGAGAGAGAGAGAGTGAAGACGTACAGATACATGTCAGTTAAGCTTTAGCTGTTCAATGTGGGTATGGAAGACGGTTTGCCTGACAACAAGCTTCCTAACCCCCGGCTTGGTCTCGATGGAAATTGCGAAAGCCTCCGCCCAAGCTATGGTTATAATGCGTCATTGACGTGCCCATGTTTCACTCTGGGCCGGGGGAGACATGATTGGCGATGCTGATACAGGAGCAACAAGAGACGAACAAACCTCGGAAGCGCAACACAGGAATCGGGACGAAAACCGCCTGCGAAAAATCTTACTGTGCGTAAAAAAAAAAAACAACAACAAAAGAAACATGTTCACTCGGCAATGACAAGTGTTGCTATTTTGTTGCTATTTTGTTGCTATTTTGGTTGGAGGAACAACCGGGAGCGATATATGGCACACCCAGGAATCTCCTGGGTAAATGAGCTGAAAATTATGCGCTGGGAAATTTGGAAAATGGGACGTACTTCAAGTTACAAAGAGAAAGGTGCAGTCGAATGAGCGGAGTCATACTGCTCCCATCTCCTCCCCGCGACCCGATCAGAACTCCGTTTGCAGCACAGAAGTGGTTTTCTCGAAGATCTTTTATGGAGGCTCTCACTGGTACTACCGGGACAATTTGTAGAGGGCGTTCTAGCTGTGTCGAGCGTTGTCCTGACTGAAGATAGTTTGTGTGGGAGAAGAAAATGCGATTGCCCGGCATTTCTATACTCTCGGAGGATCTAGCTGAAGATAAGATAACCCCCCCGTGTGTGATATCCAGTCTTCTTGGCTAGCTGTAGACTGTCGATTCTTCTGACTCATACGTCACGCGTACGGGAGCTCGAACTTTACCATCGGTGCAATACCGGCTCAAGTCATGATGCTGGCGTGGCCATATCTTCGCTTGGCCCGGGCAGCCCGACAATTTCTGTGACGGTTCGGCATACTACTATACGTCAGACACAGCCAAATGCCTGAGTAGGCCGACGCGACGTCACCGATGACCTAACAGAAAGGGCGAGCTTTCGCTTTTTCGAAACTCCCAGCCATCGCCCACCGGTGATTTTCGCCATGAATAACACCCGGAAATGCTAGCTGCTACAGGTTGGATCTAACTATTGAGAAAAACATGCTCGACGGCTGAGCCCAAGAAGTGGGTGGTCATCCAGGGAAGTACCCGTGTCCATGTTTTCCGCGTCGTGTCGCTGGCCGGTTGGGACTTCGACCAAACCATGTCCCGTGAGCGCGAGCGTGTGTGGCATGAGAACAGAAGAAGAAACCCTGCAAGTGCTACAATAGAAAACTTGCCAAATTATTCAAAGCGCATAGTGAATGAGAGACTTCGGCGCCGCCGCAGAGCCAACACCCAAGGAAAGAACAGACGGGACGAAGGAATTTGGAATTCTGCAAACAATTCGCCCACTGGGCTTCTTTAGTTCAAAAACTGACGTGGAACTGAAGAAGCTCGTTGGAGGAAACGTTTCCCACGTACGAGTTCCTTCGCCCTATTTTTCTCCCGTACCTGGTATTGTAACAGTGCACTAAAGTAAACGGAGGCAGCATGTGACTACACACCTGTGCGCCACTGTCACTAAGACTTAAGAGGAAGCGGCTGGAGAGGTGCATATGCACGGCGAGCTTTGACTTCGTCACCCCGCTCCGCACGCACACAACATCGTTTTACAACAAAATGTTACAACTATGTTGTTACAACTGTAGTATCGTTTGGTGCAACTGTGTATCTGCACTGTTGAAGGCATCACTATCTGCCGAGGGGTGGATACAGCCTTTCGCGCATGCAACTTTGCTCAGACAGATGACTGTGACAAAGCTGCAAGTTATCGTTTGTAGAACCACCTCCAGTCCTGACGGTGGCAATAATTCTATGATCCAGGGTCTTGTGTTTGTTTCATTATTCCCACTGATGATGCAGAAGTACTATGAAATGTTTGGAAAAAATGCATTTCCTTTTTCGACACTTCAGGAGCCATTGTCGTAATGTTATGTCTTTGGGTGACGATGGTGACACGGACCTGGCCGATAAGCCGTCGAGAAAACAATGACTCCCACAGGAACTATGATTCTGTGCAGGTGAATGCCGGTGTGTACGAGGGCTTCGGAATATGATTTTAAACTTTAATTTAGCGCTCGAAAAATATTTTCTGTTCCACAATCTCCATGGTGGAAGAACCTTCCAAATCGAACTAATGGAAGAGTGACTTGTCAAGCCTGTAAATGTCCAAAGCAAATCACGCCTTGTTGGCCATGGAGGAGTCCTCCAATCGGGGTCCGCTCTGCCGACCGTCGACAAAATGCTTTCGGACGGCGGTGATGAGCAGGCATTTTTGCCGTAAAACTACGTCACGCGAAATGTCAGTCCTACTTGTCACCGTCCTATAAATTCAGTTTTAAACTTGCATACACCTTTGACTCTGTCACCCTGCCAGTGTACATGTATAATACTAAGTTTAACGAATTTCAGGCTCAAACTCTTTGGGTCATTCAGTTCGACTCAAGAGGTGGTCATTGGCGCAACAGGTAAATTAAGAGGATCGACAAACTCTTCGTAAATAGACATAGAGACGAAGACATCGAACATATTTAAAAGTAACAAAATGAACAAATTTTTTTTCTTTAAGACTTTTTTTCAAAAAGTTTAGTCTTGTTTTTTTTGGGAGAGACCACCATGCATAATAAGCTCTTCCACATTGAGATGATGCTGGTCCTTCTGACCAAACCAAACCCAGCCCAACAAGTAACCCCGAGCAATGGACAACCTCGTCCAAAAAGAAGTTAGTAGCTCATATTCGCGAAAAAACGTCGCTTTATATAATAGTAAATTCGTTGGAGCAGGAGCACGCGAAAAGAAACCGCTCGGTAAGCTCGTTGGAGCTTGTTGGAGCACCCAGAACATAGAAGAAAGCTTTCTACGTGGGTGAATTGACCCCGTGTGCTTGGCCGAAGCCCTTATACCGTACAGTATTGCTAAAACCGATGCCCTCTTATCGTCTGGTGCCTTCTAGTTGGTGGGGGACGCAGTCCGCCAACGTTGAAGTGGCAGACGAATATGCTAACAGCTTCGCCTCAATCCTGAGCTGGCCATGAACATGTACATGTACAGTACGCTTGACCGGGCCTTTGAAGATCGCCCCGTAAAGGCACAGCTAGCAGTAATGACACCAGTGTGGGCCACGCCCCCAATCCGACAGAATAGCCTCACAATCATGGCCATGTACCCGATTCAGCCGCGTAAAATGCAGACTAATAGTCCGTCGGCCAAGTCTGAAAACTTGACGACTTGGTCCACGGAGTCCGTACAAAGGTTTCACAGTTTCTACCCTTTGTCCAACCCATTCACAACAGTTTTCACTTGGTCGTACTTCCAGGACTTCTTCAGAAGGGCTGCAAACGGCGAGTTACCGCTTGGAATATGCTTTCTGCATGGGTTACCATGGCAACCAAAGTGCTTGCTAAGATATCTGTCTTGGCCTGCTGCTAAATGAAATGATTGCAGTGCTCAGAGGTATTGTAATACTTCCATGCAGCTTTTGACTTCAGTCAAGCACGGTGGAAGCCATAAAACTCTGCCCTGTTGGGATGAAATTGATTTACATACCTTCCTCAGTTGCCACTGAGCGTATTACATTCCCGTGAACCAAGTCAACAGCAACATCCCGAGTCATTTGTAGCCATGGGCTTTGATCCCTGTCCTGTATTACCCTTTAGTGATATCCCTTGTGTATCGATTGCAATCATGCTAGCAAGAGGCTTATCTCTCTCTTAATAACCAGTGCCTGTACACTTCTGGGCAGATTGTGAGGCTGCAGGCTACGATTCTTATGCTATGTACAGATGGTGGCAGCACCAACGCGTTTCAGTCCGTCGGCCAAGCCCCAAAAGTCGCTTGCAAAAAGTTTGGTCCACAAACGCCGTACAAAGATTTTTCTTCATAAATGCACAGATTAGACCTTCCGAAGGAAGCCTGAGAAGGTAGTACTGAGAAGAACCGTTCAGAAGTTGACCAAACGGCCTTCCGAAGTGGACTCCACCATCTCCACTTTCGCTCAAGCGAAGCCCCTGGTCACTCGAAGCCCCGCCGGTTTGGCGCACTACGTTACCATAGGCACGCATAGGGCATATACGGAATGGCGAAGCATTCGTCCCCAGCTTGTTTGAAAGAAGAATCGAGAGGAAGAAGTGGTTGGTGGCCAGTTAAGTGGTACACGTAGCCGCGAACGCGCGAAGCTATACAATGGATAGCGCTGGCTCTGGACGTCGACAGGGGCGTTCGACTTGGATGCTGCAGCTGACTTCTCGGCTCCTGCCCTTGACCTGGAAGGAAACGCGATCGGCACAAACCTTGCGTGTCGACTGACAGTAGCGATACTGCAGAAGCGGAGCTCACCACGAGCGCTGAGGACTTCGACGTGTCTATAGCTACTGACGAAGATGAATCAGATGGTGGTACCGAGCTGCGAGGAGTGGCAGCCGTGAGACCACCGAAAGTAAAAAAAACTATCGTGGAACGGGTGCTTGTGCTGTCTAGCGGAGACTGGCAGGACCAGCAGAGTGCGGCTTCTTCCCTTCAGGGAGAAGTCTTGGCAGTCACTCCACGACGCCGCAGATGTGAGGCGCGACGACACTTACACCTACCTAAGGGAAAATGAGACTATAAGAGGTTCGTTATGCGAGCCAAAGGGGGTGTATCACAAGATCTGCTATGCCACATACACCAGCAAGCGCCTCAGGCCGGCCGGTCAGGACTTTTGGGCTGATTCGCGAATAAGTTCCGCGAAGAAATTCCTAGCAGCTGATTGGTTTGCTGTTCTGAAGGTTGATGTCATAACGCAAATCGATGTATCTAGCACGCGCAAGATCGCGTCGGCCATGCATATGCAACACGTGCAATATTGTACCATGGCATACATGCCTGCACGTGCACGTGCACAGCCGAAGCTTTTAGGTGCCTAGACTCTGCGGATATCCAAATGCGAAACTGCGGCCCAAAAGTCCGGACCAGACGGCCTAAAGTAACCTGGCCCCCTAGGTCTGACCCACAGCCCACGCAATCCGCTGTGCTGCTGCAGAGAAGCAGCAGTCATGCAGATCACCAGGTTGTCACAGTGGCAGTTCATCGTTGGGGCAACCACAATGTCTGCGGAGCAAGGTATCACTGACAGATATTATGAAGTGCCTGTTCTGTCAGACGGACAAGAAGTTGCATCGGGACAAGCGTATTGATGAACCGCTTACGCTGTGCTCAACCCAGAATGCCGCAGACCGTGTTGCAGCAGCTGCTACTGCCCTTTGTGATGAACGGGTGCAGCTAGCTATCCAAGGTGGTGATTTGGTCGCCAAAGGCATTAGGTACCATCGTTCCTGCTAACGAAATTTCACGAGGAGACCTTCATCGATCAACCAAACACCTGCAGCAGGCCTCGCAGAAGATGCTGATCTGGATCGTGATGCTTTGGCTAAACTATATGATGATGTTGGCCGAGTTGTCATTCGTGGCGGCCACATTGTCAGACTGAAGCAGCTGTGGAGCACATACGTTCAGCACCTCACGAAGGCAGGCAGTCAGCATCGTCCTTACCATGCTGATGTCCTGAAGCGCAAGCTGATAAACAGGTTCCGTGATGCTCTGCATTTCAGTACGCCAAAGAGCCGGAGAGAATCAACGTTTGTGTTTGGAAATTTGTCAGAGGGTGATTTGGTGGGAGTGCTTGTAGCTACGTCAACTACTGCAGAAGAAGGGGGCTATGCTTCTTCACGTTTGGAGGCGCCCTCATTCACGTCACAACTGTACCATGCTGCAGCTATCATCTGCAAGGACTTACTAACAGTGGAAAACAACCACATCCTGGCCTCCACATCCAGAAGATTTTGTTGACGATGACATTCCAATCATCCCCGATTCGCTGTAGAACCTCCTCACATGGATAATCGAGGGAGATGTCACGGCATCGCCACTTCCGCAAGGACGTGGGTGAGTAGAGGTTGCCGATGCAGCTGTACGAAGATGCGTGCTCTCCATTGCACAAGATATCCTGTTTTGTACGTGGCAAGGGCAGGTGAATACCCCCAAGCATGCCCTGCTCCCCATTGTTGTCCAACATCTGACACGGAGTGCACAAGCTGTTACACTTTTGAACAAGTTTGGCCATGGCATGTCCAGCAGTCAGGTGGAAGACGTTGGCACCGCCCTAGCTCAGGATGCTCTTGGACAGGAGGGCATGCCAATTCCTTCTCACATTGATCAGACACAGAGTGTCGTGTTTGCAGCTGACAATAATGATGTTTTGGAGGAGACACCTACCGGTGGAAACACAACACATTGCACTAACTCAATAGTTGTAGAGCACACTGCTGCCACTGCTGAGTTGCCATTTCGAGCAGCCGCGCGACGCTCAACTGCACACCGTTGGTCCTTGCGAGTGCTGACTGCTGAACTGCTGCCTGCCTGCAATGCTGGTGTTTGTAAAGGGCCTGGCACCTTTCAGGAGGATGATAAGGTGCTTGTCGAAGAGGATGTCAGCACCCTCAATGCCATCCAACCTGCCGCCGACACTCGACGCGTTGTCGTTCCATGTACAACGGGCCAACCACCAGGCTGCATTGTGGCGTCGGGCTCTACAGCGGGGTAATGCAATTCCTAGTCTGCATGGCCACGGCTGGCTGGTGTGTCAGAATAATGAAGACGATTCTGCAAGCAGCTCTGCCATAGCAATTCAGTGGATGTTGTGTCCTGCTGCACCACAAGCGCTGTTGGAGCTGATCACCTGCAGCTGTCCTACTGGCTGTTCAACAAAGCGTCGTAAGTGCCAGAAGGGCAACTTGGACTGCAGCGAGGCATGCCGGTGCAGCAACTGTGAAAATAGACCTCAACAGTTGACATCCGGCACTGCTGACTATGGACACCATTGCAGCGACGGCAGTGATGCAGACGATTGACTGTCCGGTTTTATGAGGATAATTCAATTATCTGAGCCAGTCACCATGGACGGCATATAACATCTCCACAGCCTGCTGCACCCAAGCCTTTCGAAACCAAAGCTCAAACGCTGACTCTTCTTCATCTATGCGCGAGGTAAGTAAACTTATCCTCCCCAAAATAGCTGAACTTCGCACAGACACTGACTCTCTGAAGCCAGATATTATTGCCATAACAGAAACCTGGTTGTCCTCCAACATTTCAGATGGTACCGTAAGTTTACCGAACTGTAATACTGTTGTCTGCCGCCGATCGCTCAAGTCCTGGCCCTACACAGCTGCGGGGCAGCGGTGTCCTCCTGATTCATAATTCTATTCCTTGTCATGACCTGCGCATCTGGCCAGAAAGTGTCTGGGTTGAAGTCCAACTACGCTCACCCTTGTTGTTGGCGGCATATACCGCCCACCGGCCAGCGATGTTCATCCTTTCGCTCCGGACATGGAAGCCTCCATGGACAAACTGGATCTCAACCGCTGAGAAGTTATCGTTGTAGGTGACTTCAACGTCAAGTCTCCTTCGTGGTTATCGTCTGACAAGTACAACGCAGCGATTCGTGTCCTGGAACCAGTCTTTCTCCGACTAGGCTTCCACCAATGTGCAACATCACCAACTCATCTCCATCCTGATTGCAGCCTTGGATCACTACACGGCCTAGTGTTGACATCATCCCTAAACTTAGTATCAAGTATTTCAACTCACCCGCCTCTTTGCAAGCTGGCCTTTGAACCCAGCCGCATGGAGTGTAATATCAACCATCAGATGTGGAGTTTTGACAAAGCAGATCCTGAAACACTGAACAAAGCACTGAACAATGCAGACTGGCGACCTGCCTATGAAGCCCTTGACCTAGACTTGTTGTGGTGGACTGGAATCTTCTTGGATATTATCAACTATCACATACCCTCAAACATTGTAAAAATCATCAAACCAAAGAGTCCATTCGTCACACCAGCAATCGTTGCAGCCATAAAAGAAAAACAAGCAGTGTTGCGCCTGTTCAAGTCAAATCCAACTTCTACCCATCGTGACTTTTTCAAACAGAAAAGGAACCTTGTAACCCATCTTCTACGCAAGAGCAAGTGAGCTTATGCTTCAACACTCCACCACGAATAAAGACTACAACCCTCCGCCACCACATCGCAGAACTTTTGGCAATATATGAAAATTGTTCGAAGGAAAACTGAACAAACCACCATCCCTGATCTGACAGACCAACACTTAACTGCATGCAGTCCTGCAGAAAAAGCGCAGCTTCTTTGCAGCCTTTTCTGCAAGCAAACCCTATTGCTTGGGGCAGACTCTTCTACTCCAGACACCAACTTCCTTAAGGAAAGTGAACACACCTTTGATAGTGTGTGCATTACCCCAAGAGAAGTCTTTGATATCCTGTCAGGATTGAAGTTCAGAAAAGCGCCTGGAATAGATGGCGTCCCATCAATAGAATCTCTACCAGCCTGTCGGCCATTTTCAACAAGAGTTTTGCTCTGGGCTCATTTCCCACCGAGTGGAAGAAAGCACTTGCATACATATCCTTAAAAAAGGCAGAAGAAGCGCACCATGAAATTATCACACTATTGCACTTCTCCCAATCCTAAGCAAAGTGATGGAGCGGATTGTCCAAACTGAACAGCTGATTGTCCAATTGAACAACTGATTGTCCAATTGAACAACTGATTGTCCAATTGAACAAACGGTCCAGATTTCTCTCTCCATGCCTTATCCAGAATCAGTCGGGATTTAAACGAGCTTGTGGCACTGTCCCTCGACTTGTTCGACTTACTCAAGATTGGTCTGATCTCTTGGATCAAGGAAAATACATTGGCACCATCTTTTTCGACCTGCAAAAGGCCTTTGACTGTGTTTGGCACCGTGGTCTTTTCGCCAAACTGGCTGCTGCCGGTGTCAAAGATACCGCATTCAAATGGTTCGTCAGCTTTCTCTCTGGTCATTCCCAGGCAACCATGTCGCATTTTGCTGCATTACATGCTGGTATACCTCAGGGAGCTATATTGAGCCCTCTCCTTTTCCCTATATACATGACTCATATTCCTTTTGATAACTTCACCAACCTCTTTGCCGATGACACGTCCTCCTTTGTCACTGATATACTGTACTGCCATCTGCTGTAGAAGTTAAACTGCAGGAAAGGACAGACTGTCTCTGCAAGTGGTTTTCCAAAGGGCACCGAACTTTCAACTCTTCAAAATCAGCTGTTATGATGTATTTCGCACTAGCAAAATGCCACCAATCTCCACGAAGATCACAATTGAATTGTCTGTCATCCCACAAGTGGATTCCCACCGTCATATCGGTGTCATCTTTACTGAGACGCTGTCTTGGTCAGATCACGTCGATCGCATTATATTCTGTGCTGCTGCTTAGATTAGCTTTCTCCGTAGACTTAGACAGCGACTTAACCCTTTAATTCTGCACGACATATCTTTGCTGCATCAGACCAGCTATGGAATATGCCAGTCTCGTGTGGGCTGGGCTTAAGAAAACTGACGAGAGATACCTTGAAATATGCAATCGCAGTGCAGATAGAGTTAACGCCAAGGTTTCTCCATCACTACATGTTACTCATGAACTCCTCCTTGCCCATGCTGAAATCCCTACCCTTCTAAAATGTTGAAAGTTTGTACAAGCCAGCTATTACTGGAAAGGGCCGTCTGCCAAACCACCTTCAAGCCGCTCTCTGCTCCTGGACATCAGCTCCATCTATTTAATAATTAATGGACCAGCGAAACCTAAGCGTTAAACTGCCTCGGCTGAAGAGGAATATATAAAAACCTTCATCAATGTACTGTGCATTTTCCCCATGGAGCTCTTTACAACCAGCCCTGAAAAGATCACCGACTCTTGCTTCCATTACCTTGTTTCTAACACAACATGCATAACCAATATCAAACTCTTTGCTTCTCAGTGACATCTTCCTTATCCACTGTCTCACAGATACCCATACATGCACCCTCCATACACCTCACCCTTTATAATCGCCTTCTCTCTGGCTAGTGTGGTGCAGTAGATAATAACAATAACAATAATAATAATAATAATAATATACATTAATACTGGATTTTCGCAGCCGGCCGGGCCGGTTTATTTGAAAAAGTGAG
>JAOWAR010165649.1:0-10170 GCA_028571005.1 Clathrina lutea
ACCTTTCCCGTTGAGATAGAGAGAAATGGTTTTGGGGCATGATAATAGACTTGTCACAGAGGCCATCCATAAAAAAACCTGAAAAATGGCCTAAGCAAGAAAACGAGGGGGGTGCTACCCTTAACCGGTCCCTGACAATAGGCAAGAGCTTTTCTGGGCTTCTGGCCGCTTGCTGCCGCGTTTACTGCATGGCCAGTGTTGCTCTCTTGCATGGTCAACATGACATTCTCATGTTTGTTGCCATGGTTACTTCACGACCTCGTTTGATTCTCATATTGACTTGCGCGGCGACCCACAAGTGTTACGCTGGGCGCTTTGCTTTAAAGTGTTCAGACCTGCGGTCTCTCCGGTAATACTCTATACCTCGCTGATAACGCCTAATAGGGCAGAAACAGCTGTCCAGAGTTGAGTATGGGGGAGAGCTTGTCATGTTTGACAGACAGGTGTGTAGTCAGTTGGACTGCGCGGTTTACCCGGTTCCTGACAATAGGCAAGAGATCTACTTGGCTTGGCCGCTTGCTGCCGTGTTTACTGCATGGCCAGTGTGGTTTTCCCGGTGAACTTGACATTTTAATATTTGTTGCTATGGTTACTTCACGGGCTCTTGTGGTTCTCAACCTGGCTTGCAAGCCAAAGGTGTGGCACTGGGTGCTTTGCTTTAAAATGTTCCGCCGTGCAGTCTCTCCGGTCGTCCTCTGTACCCTGCTGAACACGCCTAACAAGGCAGAAACAGCGGTCCAGGGTTCAGTATCGAGGAGAGCTTGTCATTTTTGACACACACCCACACACACACACCAGAACATAAAAGCACGTACGTGTCCATTTCTTTTCTTTCAACAACACAATGCGGAGCCTGTCTATTCTCTTTAAATGCCATTGTTACATTTACAGTCACATGTTCCTTGTTTAGTGTTTGGTCTTGCTTCATCGCACTCCCCAAAAGCATGAAAAAAACATAAGCACGTCCTTGCATATTTTTCCTCCTTAAGCTACACAATATGAAGGGAGCTGTTTTTTCGTTGACATGGTTACATTTACAGCCACATATTTCTTATGTAGTGCTTAATTGTCCTTTCTCGCACACGCACATCCACACAACATGTACCTTTTCATTTTGCATATTGCGAACCGAATCGCATTTCACCTTTCCTTCTAGCCCAACCATGTATATTTTTGAGAGACGCAAACACAGAGAAAGGACACACAAAACAAACAATCAGGTGCATGTATCTCTTTCTCCCTCAAAGAACACACTCCGATGCTTTTCTTTTTCTGGGATTTACTTTGTTACAATCACACTTGTTTGTAACTCTGTGGGGATAACGCTGATCCATAAGTTTGGACCCACAGCGATGAGAAAATGATGACAAGCAGGAAACTGACACACTGAGATCCAACTGATGGCAAGGAAAGGATCAACTTGATAAGAGAGGGACACAAGAACACAATTGACAAGATATGGAAATAATTGCACAGATCAGAGCACCTAAAAACTTAATGAAGACAAGGTATGAACCTTAAAACATGACAACTAAAACCAACAGGATGAACAAGACGGCATATGGCCCGAGACAGTGCTACAGTGATTAGGAGCTGGAGTCATCACTGCTGTGGTCTCCCCTGTGGTCATCGGAGTCACTGTTGTCGCAAAACCCTTATTTGACGGAGGAAGTCAGCCCAGTTTGCCAAAAAGCAGGTTTCTCGTAGAGCAGTCGTTGGATCCTGCGCTTCTTGTAGCGAAAGCTGATGCTTCGCATGACTCGCCAGAATGCCGACGTTTACATCACAGGAAACCCATTGATGTTGGCAGCGCTAGCAGCAAGGTTCTTGTGACGTCGGCAGAACGTTTTTTGTAAAAGAATCTCGCGCTTCCATTCGTACGGCACCTAGTGCAAAATAATCCAGCTTCAACTTCTTCCGACCTCGCCAGCATCCTCCCCGGTCGGAAATACATTCCTGACCGTCACCTTCGTCAGCTGCTTTCAGCGCATTGTACACAGTTCGTCTTTGAATGCCACAAGCTTCAGCCGTTCGTCCCAGTATGTGCATCGCGCTAGCAGCATGGACCTTGTCCACTGTTACCACAACGTGTCTCGTACATCAATCTCGCACTTCTATTCGTTCGGCAGCTAGGGCAAAATCGCCCAGCTTCAGCTTCTTCCGATCTCGCGCATCCCTCGCCAGGAACACGCTCCTGAGCGTCACATTCGGCAGCTGCTTTCGGCGCATTGTACGCAGTTTGTCTTCCATTGCCACAAGCTTAAGCCGTTCGTCCCGGTACGCGCATCGTTCGGAGCTCGGAATAGCTTAGGGAAAAGTTTATTTCTGAGAGAGCTTGTTCTAGTTACGTTCGAAAATGGGCCGGACTTACGTCATCTCGGGCCCGAAAGGATCCGTATAATATGCCTCTCTACATAGGAAGCAAAGAATGAAGTTTGTGCTTGTCGAGCGCCAGGAAAGCGAAATCAGATTATTGCATACAAAGCAGGCTCTAGCAAGCTCCGTATCAACCCGCGATATAGCGCTGCCGCGCTCTTAGCTCAGAAAGTGTCAGAAATGTCACGAGGGTCAGACTTTTGGAGCAATTTCTTATGGCTGAGAAGTTTTTTCTCCAGCCGAGCCAGCGGCCTCACGCAAGATCACACCGCCCGAAAAGTCATCCAAACAGCTCTTGGAACACGAAGACGAAGTAAACATGCCTGTCACTTACCCGAGAGGGAAAGGAGAGCAAAATTTGCTTCACCGGGGAAGCACATGGAGAATGTTACCCACAAGTGGAAGTGTACGTGACCCGAATGACCTGTGACAGACGGATGGAAACACACACACACACTCACACACACACACACACACACACACACACACACACACACACAAGCCAAAAAAGCGGTGTGGAACCATCTACAGTGTTTCCGTGCATGACGGTGGCAAAAATACTCGACTTTTGCACTTTGGTCCTGTGAGGGCCCCTGTGCGAGAAAAAAATGGCGCATGAGGGCACAGTTGTGTCACTGGCAATTTCTGGCTTGGCGTATTCTCATTCTTACTTCATGTGTCGATCTTGTTGGTCTTCTCTATCTGTTGTTTAGCTTTGCATGAGTGAGATATGGCTGATTTCATATATGGATACCTCCAAAGATTTCCTCAACGTAGAAGGAGCTCGCCAAGTTCAACATGCCTGAGCTGAGGACATGGCTACAGCAGCTTGACGCACCTGTGCCTGGCAGAGTTGCGCTGGATGATCTTCAGCAGGAGGTCTGCCTTGCTCTTCAAATCTCAACAACCCGCGGCTGTGTCCTTTCTGTTCGTGGATGAAAGCCTCTATTCCACCGTGTGTGATTCCTTTTTCTCCACGAGTTGGTCCCTTTGCTGCTGTCAGTACGTCGGACGTCAGGCTTTGTTCGAAGGACCAACGGAGCTGTCCTGAGGGATTCTCATTTGCAAGGTTAGAGAACTACCTTATACAAAGCCCTGTCAAGGCCTTTGATGGTGTGTTGGGGGAGAGTTGTGCGTGTGTGTATGTGTGTTGGTGTGTGTGTGTGTGTGTGTCAAATAAACTGGAAAGAGGGAACTGCTGCCGAGACCGAAAAAAGTGAGGCTTCAGTCGACGGGGATTCTAACCTGTGTCTCCCGATTGCCGGTCCGACGAGCTAGGCCACAGGTCCACGCCACAACCTCGACTACCCGTCAGGCTGGGTCAACACTTTCGCCGTTCACCCACAGCTGCGCTTCACGCGACGCTAGCAGCAGGCAGGCACTATGATATACTCCACCTCCCATCTGCGGGATCGAGACAGCAATGGCCGCCGCCAGAACACAACCACTGAGGTAGATGAAGTGTTCTCAAATAAGCTGGAAAAATAGAGCTGGTGGCGAGAACGGAAAAAAGTGAGGCTTCACCAGAGCGTGCGTGTGTGTGTGTGTGCGTGCGCGCGCATGTGTGTGTATGTGTGTGTATGTGTGTGTGTGTGTGTGTGTGTGTGTGTGTGTGTGTGTGTGCGTGCAGATGCGTGTCAGCCTTGGGCGAGACACGCTCGCATGTTGCTCAACTTCTCTTTGCAGTAAATGACTTCATAGTGAGGGAATTCCGCTCGCTTCCAGACCTGCAAAGCACGACTGATGTCCTTTGCAAGTGGAATATGCCGAGCCATGGCAAGAAAGTAGATGCCGCGCTGCTCAATCAGGTTCTGGTTCGGAAGGCAGTGCCGGGTGGAAGGAAGCAGCAGACGAAGGGAGAGAGAAAGATAGAGAGAGACTATTCTCTCCAAGTACGACCCTCGTGAGCCGCAAGATCGGCTTGTTACTGTCGAAGAAGACAATGTCCGATCCCTTGCAGGAGAGCTTGGACGTGGTGTTGCCGGCTGTGGCTTGGTGAGCAATTTTGTAACATGCGGACCCTAAGCTATCGCCTGCCAAAATTCGTCCGCTGGACACGCTGCCTGACACCGTTCTTGAGTTTGCCTATGGTATGATACCTTCCAATAAAGTCACGGTCACCAAAGGTACAGCTTCCATAGAGCTTGGCAATTATCTCATGGAGAAATGCCAATGCAACGTCTTTCAATTACCTGGTCCAGTTCCCATACTTGAAGGTGACATTGTGCCAAACCTTGCACAGCTCGCCACGCGAATATCTGCTGCTATGGCCTTGACTGCTGAAGAGAGGGAAGGGTTAAGAAATTGAAGTGATCGAAAGCAGGCCAGTCAAGATCTAAAAGTTTGATCGCCGAGCATGCTCGCTGGGTGACTGCCTCAACGTGTCATCGAGCCATGACTGCGGCAACCTCGGGTAATCCCAATAACTTCGTCAAATACATGAAGCACTACATCAAGGGCAAGCAAGTCAGATCAAATGACCCACGACAACATGGCCTGCTTCTCGACCCTGCAGCGAGGCAGACGTACATCCGCCAGAAACAAGATGCCGGGAGAAACTTCTCCGTTGAAAAACGCGGCCTGGTGTCCTCAGATAATCACCCCTCTTGGCAACCAGCCCTGTTGGTTGTCATAGAAGGTGGCACCGATGGAAAGGGTCTTCTTGAAATCAAGTGCTCTGTAACTAAGGTGTCTCTCAGTGACTCCGCGGCTACTCGGAACGACCGTTATCTGCTCACTGGCCTTGATGAAGCATTGAACCTGAAAAGAAGTCACCCGTATTACACTCAGAATCACTTTGAGACAGCTATTTCTGGTTGTTGTTGGGCTGATGTTTATTTTTTCACATTGCGTGAAGATGATGAACAATATATCTTCGTTGAGCGTTTGCCGTTTTACAAGTCGTTTTGGCTGGGCAAGTAGTTACCTGCTGTCTCTAATTTCTCCTAGTCTCCATGGTGTATTAGAACGTTTGACCCCGCTTGTTCAGCAAAATGTACTTCTGTTAGGCTCTTCTTCCTTTTTCTCATTGTCAAGTAGTTGGCAAACTGTAAGCCCTTGCCCATGGAAGACGAAATTGCAGCCTGCCTTGATTTTCCCATGCCTCTACCTCCTTCTGCATATTGCACTTGTTATTGTCCCTCTTTCTATCTTTCTCTCTCTCTCTCTCTCTCTCTCTGTCTGTCTCCGCATCCCATGTATATATATCTCTGTCTGCCTCCACATCCCATGTACATATATCTCTCTCTGCCTCCACATCCCATGTATAATTATTTATCTCTCTCTGCCTCCACATCCCATGTATATATATCTCTCTCTGCCTCCACTTCCCATGTATATATATCGCTCTCTGCCTCCACATCCCATGTATATATATCTCTCTCTGCCTCCACTTCCCATGTGTATATATCTCTCTCTGTCTCCACATCCCATGTATATATTATATATATATCTCTCTCTGCCTCCACTTCCCATGTATATATATCTCTCTCTGTCTCCACATCCCATGTTTATATATCTCTCTCTGCCTCCACTTCCCATGTATATATATCTCTCTCTGCCTCCACATCCCATGTATATATATATCTCTCTCTGTCTCCACTTCCCATGCACGTCTTACTTTCATGCATGACATCAGACACAAGTGCCCGTGTGATTCAGTGACATGACACTGGTAAGAACGATCACCAGAATATTCACTGACTCCAGCACAAGATTGTTTTCGAAGGAAGGTCTTTCAATCCGATGTGCACTGCCAGCAGTCGGAAGTGCTGTTAGGGTGTGTGCATGCTGACATCACTAGCCAGGATTAGGATCGAATGGCAGGATATAATAATAACAATAATTATTATGCAAGGCAGGGAAAACGGAATGCTGTATATTGTTACTCTGAGTTTCACGATTGAATGGTCTTCAGACAAAATACAGTCTGTATTTTGTCTGAACATCGTTCAATGGACAAACTCAGAGTAACATAATACAGCAGTCCGTTTAGCTCGTCTAGATTTAAGTAACTATATTTAGCTATTTTAGCTATATTTAGCTCGCTAGACAAGAACAGAGCAGAATGATTCGGTTGCCGGCGCGATAGCTCAATTGGTAGAGCAGCGGCCCGGAAATCCACCTACCCGGGTTCAACACCCCGTCGCAGCGATCCGATGATTTTGGCTCTGCTCTTCTTTCTTTCCATCGACCACGCAGTGTCCGCCAGCGTAGACTGCGCGTAGGAGTCCGTGATTTTCTTCGATATAATAATAATAATAATAATAATAATAATAATAACAATAATAACAATAAAAATAATAATAATAATAATAATAATCATCATCATCATAATATTCTAGTAGATACAATCAGAGACTCCAGTCTTAGTTCTTGAAACTCCCCGTTTCGGCCCCTGTCCTGGGGCCTTCTTCAGGAAGAGAGAGAGATGGATGGTAAGCTGGCGTATGTACGAGGAAACAAATGTTTGTGTTTCGTTCTAGCGTTTCTACGTGGATGTGACGTAACTGGGTGCAAGCGAGGTGTTAGTGCTTGCATGTTTGGTGTCAAGATCTGACCGAAGACTAAAAATCACCTCCTATCAAGGTCCAGCCAGAGACTACTAAGCTCCATGCTCCGGTCCAAGTTCATCTTCCGCTCTGGATCCAGTCGATGGATGGTCAAAGCCTCCTGAAACCTCCCATTGCTGGTGTTTCTCTTGGTGGTAATTACGTGTGGCTTCCAAAAGACTTGATGGCCGGTGGTGACCACGTGATTAGCTAGTTCAGACAAATCGGAGTGCCCTTTCTTTACTGAAGAAAGGGCTTCGGTGTTCCTCCGCACGCTTTTTCGCTGTTCCGCATGTTTCACCGATGTAAACGTGAGGATATCCCTCACAGCCAAGCGCGTACACCACTCCTGGCACAGAGTCTTAAGGTAACTTGTCGAGCTTTGGAAAGCTTTCGTGTTGGACTTCGAACAAAGAACGGCGACCGTTACAAGAAGGCGTTCTTCCTCGCGCTGCAAGAGCTGCGATAAGTCGTGAGGGTATACCTTGAGAAGCCAGAGTGCAACATTTTACGGAGTTCTAAATTTCAGCGGTCGAACAACATCGATCCTGGATGGCTTACTGAAACAAGCAGAAGCAAGCGGAGAGGAGATTGCTGTCGAGCGCAACGAAGACATCAGCGACAATGATTTGGTCAGGCTTCAGAGTTATTTTCACGATTATAGATATACGAGACCCAGGGAAGTTAACACAGTTCTTTTGGTTTCATTTGTCACTCTATTTAGCTTTTCGTGGTAAAGAATTCAAGATTACCTGATGAAATCGGACATTGTTGTCAAGACGGATTCGAAGGAAGGACTGGCGGATTGTTATCAGAGAGCAACGGATATTTATCACGTAGCAATGTACTTTTGTCACGTAACAACGAATTTTTATCTCATAGCAACGGACTTTTAGCGGAGAATAAAAGTCCGCTTGGTTTCTGTGTGGTCGGATGGGAGGGGTAACTTGGACTTAATGTACGAATAAAAATAATGAATGGAGCTGGGAGCAGCGGCTCATAGCAACCACCCCAAAATATCCATTTCCTGATCCATGTAAATATACATTGTCAGCAATGATTGGCTTCTGAAATCTTGTGAGTAAGGCACACACTGTGAAGGTCTCCTCACTAACGTGGAATAATGACAAAGGAAACCGTTGTAAAATCCTAAAAAGTTTAATGCGCTGGATGGCTCTTTCGAAGTGAATGCTCGCACGAGCTATGCGCTTGGTCCGAGTGACTTCCTCTGCATTGAGCTGCGATCGATCTGCTCCCAAGAAGGCACGAATATATGGCTTTCACCCATTCTCTGCGACCTCACCAGAGAGGAGGAAGCCTTGATGTGCCATGACCGCCTCCCCTGGGTTGAGCATCTGCAAAGAGCCGTCATCATAACAAGTGATATTTTTGTCACTTGCACGACATCCCCACACCTTGGAATCATACATGACGCTGTCGTTGCAGCCAGAACTCACCCTTAACTTAATTGTAGATGGCGCTTGTAGTTGGTGAACAGCTGTTTTCTTGCGTTCAGCCCTGACACTGGTTGAGTAAAGATCTCTGCACAATCCACGATCATTCGTGTATCGGGAAAGTCTTCAAAGGCCGGGGCACCACAGGTTGTGCGCTCCTACGTAATAGCTCTATTGAGCGCTCCCTGCACACAGCGAAAAGATGCATACACGTGGTAAACAGGATAGAAAAGGTGGACTGTGTGATTTTCAGTCGGCCAGAAGTCTCATATCCAGACACTGCAGTCCGTAACCGAATAAGGACAGAAAGATCTATTCCTCAAGACTAAGGCGACGCTGGCAAATGTGGCCACGAAAACGCCTCACACTAGAACGACACACCCTTCGAACTGTTGCCTTTCCTCTCCACCACATCATCCACCGAGCTTTTGGAGAAAGGTGCTTGAGGACAGTTGGTAGGGAATGATGACGACTTCTCTGCCGCCACCAGCCTGCCCAAGTTCTCCACAGTTATCATTCTGTTCTTGAGGTCAAGCATGTGACCTTCAAGCGTTGCCATCCCCCATTGAAGGGAGAAAATTTGCTGCAGCAGGCCAGGAGGTAAATCACTGCCATCTAGAAGAGTCGCGCAATCATCATCTCTCTCCGAATGACGTCCAGAAAGGCAGGCGGATCCGACAAGGTCGGCCCAAAACGTTTGGGCTTGGACATTCTCTACAATCGCTGGGGGTCACAACTTCGCCAGTATCCCACCGCCAGAGGCGTTTGGAAGAAGGGAGGTCAGCATAACCAAGTTCACGGAAGGTGGCCATGGTTTGACAGCCTCGTGAAGATCGAGGCAACAGCCGTCGGCACGAGGAACCACCGGCTGCTGCTTTGGATGGTAGTGTACGGCCACTCCTTGTAGTACTCTGGCAAGAAGTGTGCTGCAGCTGCTGAGCACACTCTGGTGTGTAGTGTCCTGTGTGATCTTAAAATATAAACACTCATCCGTTGAATCGCGTCCTTCCAAGCGTTTCTCACCACTTTGAAATCTGCTAGGCCTGGCCTGTACGCACTCTGATCCGGTGAGTTAAATTCGTGAGCGCTGGAGTAAGTCTGACGCTGTGGCTTTTCATTGTCCTCCCTCATCTCCTCAACCCGGCAGATAAAGGCTCCCCCAAAGCCAGTATCCTCCGCACTTTATGCCAACAGCTTGCATAGATTTGTCAAATCGCAAAATAATAAAATCACTCAATCACTTTTGTAGGCAAACACAAGATCTTTCAGAAGCAGCAAAAATGGAGCGAGTCTGATGCTGTGGCTTTTCACTTTCCTCCCTCATCTTCTCAACCCGGCGGCCTCAAAGCCAGTACCCTTCGGACTTATGCCAACAGCGTCCAGCTGTACTGGTAGTTTCTGGAAGCCACTCTGGTTCTAAGGTGGACAGACAGAGACGACTTGATCACACCCCAAAACAGAAGTTGAAAATCAGTCGGGACGGTCCCTCAAGGGACATACTACTGATAAACCACACCACATATATTTAAAGGGCGTCTTTCAAGGGGAAGAGAAAACTGCATTCTGGAACGTGATCACGAAATCACTGCACCTTTCCAATATTCGGGGAAAAATGGAGATAAGCCAGAGGAACCATCAAGTGCAGCGACAATACTAGCTAGACGAAATGAAAAAATAACATGCTCAAAAGACTGAACAGGGATGTTTTTATCTTAAGAAAAGTCCAGAGTGGCGGCCCATTTCTACCAGCTGTCCCAAGACTGTCACCATTCCCCTAGCCAAAAAGAGAA
>JAOWAR010165660.1:0-10170 GCA_028571005.1 Clathrina lutea
GGAGAGAGGAGAGGGGTCGGGGTCGGGGTCGCAGAGAAAAGAGCTGAGCAAGAGAGAGAGAGATGAGATATTGAGGGGGAGGGAGGAGGAGAGGGGGGAGAAGAGAGAGAGAGAGAGAGAGAGAGAGAGAGAGAACTGAGGGAGAGAAGAGATACATAAAAAGAGGAAGAGGGGGAGAGAAAGGTACAGAGAGGGAGAGGGGAGAGAAAGGGATAGAGAGGAGACAGAGAGAGAGAAAGAGAGAAAGGGAGAAAGAGAGGGAGAGAAAGTTTTCGACCTTACACGTGGAACAATGAGGTACGTTTTAACCCCCTTCTTCTTCAGGTAGCTGTCTCGTTCATATCCCTTGCCCTCTTCCACTTGAAAGTCATTCTTCAGGAAACCGTACGTTATATCTGAAATGTGTACACGCCTGTGGAGGAAAGGAATGCATAGCAACTGAGCTTTTCACTTCACTTTCTCCTCCTCCTCCTCCTCCTCCTCCCCCTCCCCCTCCTTCTTCTTACAAAGACCGACACGGGCGTATAACGAGTCACCAGACTGAGAGCTAGAGGAAACAGTGTGTGTTTGATAGCATATGGCTGAAGCTTGATCAAAAACCAGAGATAACGCTACACTTTGGAGCCTATCAACAGTCAAGACCAGCACGTTATCAAGAAACAGTTTCACCGTGTTGAATCTCATTGGTCCTTGCTCTGATCTCGAGCTTGTATGGAAATCGTTTTCCGGACAAGAAGAGTTGCTGGCTTGAACGTTTAAAACTTTCAAATTCGGTTCACAAGGCCGGATGGGTAGGCACTTCTTAGACAAGAGGAAGGGAACAATCAATGATCAAAAGCCTTGAACACCTTACGGCCATACTTGTATGCACCTACCATCCCAAGATGTTACCCACTTAGCAGTGATCTCAGACTAGGTCAGAAAACCCTGGACACCAACTACATGCACCAGCCTTGGTGACAATCAGCCCTTGGAGCAATCCAAAAAAATCTTCTTAATGAAAAGTCAAAAATTTACAAAAACGTGTTGTCAGAACGCAGTGACCATTGACTGTCTATGGAATATGACTAGAGTGTGTAAAGACACTGAAGGTCTAGTGCTGCCGTTATCTGTCGATCTATCGCTGTCTATGATAGCTGAAAGGACCTACCCGGCAACACCACCTGACTCCATGTGATTGGCCAAGGTGACATCATCGCTCCATACATCAAACTGCCATTTGCGTAAGCCCAGCACACCACACAGCACTTTCCCAGTGTGGACACCAACACGCATGTTCACATCTTTGCCGGTTGCAGCTCGCACAACCCTAAGCAAAGAAGTTTGACAGAGGAAGTTATGAACAAGAAATCAACGACTAGTGCAATCTGCTTGGGTAGAAACAAGTACAGTACATGTACATGTAGAATATTTGTAGTCTGTAAGTCGGTGATAAACACACCTTGAAATGTTCGCATTTTCGTACTGGACCCAATTTGCAATGCACCCCATTTGGCAAAAGATGAACAAGAGTATTTGTTGTTTCTTCTCACTTATGACAGCCATTAAAATGAGTGTGACTACATATGGCAGCCATTAAAATGAGTGTCATTACATGTGTTAGACATTCTAACGTGCACGGTCTTTATTGAGTTCTGTACAGAGGCATTCGTGCTGAAAAATAAGATCAGCTTACGACCTTACAGGGTAAGTTTAACGTCAAATCGATTGCTACACTGAAAAATCTGGTTAGCTCATGCACATAGCCCTCACTCGATAGCATCAACCATGTCCAAACCCATCCGAACACAGTTCTGCGCATGGTCAACCCGTGGCAGCGGAATGCCGGACACACAGTAGTAGCAGTCTCCAAGGATCTTGATTCGGAGACAATGGTTTTTCTAAATTCAAAACAAGAAAGTTTAAGACCTGTGAGCATATCTCAGTGTATATGTCAGGAAACCTCACCAATCCCTCCACTGTAATACAAGACTGGCCTGTTTTCAAAACTCTTATGATCAATTCTCAGATGCATTATTCAGCCAGGTTCTAATCAATTGCCACCAACAGGACTGATGTCAACATACATATGCTGAAGACAGATGTAAATGAGCAAACATACGAAATTCGCTCTTATAAATATAACAGGTGTCCCATGGCAATAGACAGATGGAAGTGTCAGCAATAAAATACAGTGCCAGAGACATTGTAACTGGCCCGACAGCTTCCTCACAACTAGTGATAGCCTATCTCATATGCAAAGCTGAACTGAAATGCTTACGGCAGCCAGAGAGTCAAAGCGAGCAAAGAGGTCGTTTAAAATTTTGACAAGCTCCTGCGCCGTTACACCCGATGAGAGCTTGGTGAAGCCAACAATGTCTGCAAACACAATGCTGCAGAGAGATTCATAAAGCAGAGGTAATTCTCAACCTGCCAGCTCTTGCACAGAATTAAGCTAAATTTACAGCAATACTAACTCCACCACAACACACGGTTGATGCAAACACACCAGCACGTAATCTTTTAGATCTGTAGTCAGTAGCCTGCTAGGGGCTGAAGTTTGATCATATCTCAACACCACACACACAATATCAGGTATATTTGCAGACATTTTCCTGAACAACAAAAAAGGAGCATCCATTCTCCAAGCAGAATACCTTTCATCCCATTTGCTCTTTTGTAAATAATGTTAAAACAGGAATGTCTACTTTCAGCTCGACACAAGCTATTGACAGGTGATAGCTAAGCTTGTATGCAATATGACAGCATCACGGCCATACATGCACAATAAATGCATGCACATAGTACTGGTATAGCACAGCCCAGCTACCTGCATGCACATAGTACTAGTATAGCACAGCCCAGCTACGTGCATGCACATAGTACTGGTAAAGCACAGCCCAGCTACCTGCATGCACATAGTACTGGTATAGCACAGCCCAGCTGCTTGCCGTACGCTTTGCATCAATGGTCTTATAAACTTCAACCATACTGTACTTGATGGTACATGCTAGTACTTTTTCTTTTGCTCAAAACAAATTAATAAAATCAGCACGCCAGACTCACCTGACATCGGTGTAACGCGAAATGTACATTTTCCGAAATGGCTCCATGCCACGCTTGGAATGCTTCAACACAATGTCATCACGCAGCTCGTGTGCAACAAATCGTGGAAGCAATGACGACAAGAGCAAGCCCTGGTTTACAAAGTTGAAGGAAGATATCCAGAAGTCAACGCAAAAAAAGACTACGTGGCCAAGCGGCTGAGGGGAACATGCAAACTTTACTAAATAATGCGAGCGAGCAAAAAAGATCAGGAAAACCAATTTCAATGAAGAAGCTGAAACCTCTAGCATCTGTCACCATGTTTAGTGTCACGGAGCCATTACTATTTAAAAAAAAAAATGGAGAAATGATCAATAAGGCCTAGTCAACAATGTTAGCAAGTGGCAGCAGCTGGCGATGAAGCCCAATCACCTTTTCCTTGTGTTTACTTTCTAAAACTGCTGCTGCATGCACGCACTTCCGCGTCTCGGCCAGTGTCTTCCGATGAGCGAGCTCCGTGAAATAGTTTAAGTAGAGACCAAGTAAGTTAGTGTAGAGAAGAAGCAAGAAGTTTGCGCCAAGCTGTAAGAAACACAACAATGATGACAACAACAACAACAACAACAACAACAACACGCATTGTGTTCTGTCCTTGGTACATACTGAATATTCCCCACACATAGTGGGACTACCAGATAGCAAAGGCATATCCCATTCCTTCGTTTGTGCCATTCCTTGATGATAGGTCAGTGTCAACAACACACACACACACACATTGAGATCCCATTAAAACTGTTAAGCATACCAACGTCAAATTGTCCGTTGCTCCCTTTAGTTGGATCCATTTGTTGAATCCACGAAGCGCTTGCATTTTGTGTACATTACAGTTCAAAAATGAATTGTCTAAACTTTGTGGAAAAATTTAAGGAAGGCAAAAGGGAGAACAAGATGGTAATCAACTCTCAACATTTCAACGCTTGGCATCCTCTTCAGCGGAAAAATCTTGAAAATGCGAGCACTAAGACACAGTACGTGAGCACTACAGTCCTTCAAGATCTTTCTACTGGAGGACTATAAAAACATTGCCTTGAAACACTTCAAAATATTTACCATCTCGTTTTCCCCTTGTGTCTTCCTTAAATATTTCTTGAAGTTTAAATGTGCGGGTGAGATCTAAAAGATCATGTAAGTTTCCAACAATGAATACCAATAGGTGATGAGCCACCAAGATCAACGCAACAAACCAAATACAATTCTTATGCAACTCTAAGGGACAATGCCACCGAACAAGGCCAGGTTGGGTTTAACAAGCAAGGACATATTTTCTGGCTGTAATTCTCCTCAAAAAAACAGAAACGAAAATGAAGAAGTTCTATATGAAAACTACTCACTCTGACATAATGGACCGACGCAACACCTCATTACATCGCAGCACAAGGTCATTGACACAGAGCAAGCTCAATATGTAACAATGCTGCCTCATTACATCACAACACAAGGCATTATGTCACAACACAAGTTCATTATTTACAACACAAGCTCAACGTGTCAAACTCATTCCACCACCTTGCATGATGTTGCATAATGTGGAAAACGGCCTGCTTGCCCAAAAGCAGTTGCTTTCTGCAATGTCTGATCTTTTACCTCACTGACAAGAACATACCTGGCGAGCAAGGTCATCATTCAGTTTGTCCGCGCCAACGCCGGTCACAATCAAATGCAAAATAGTGACTGCCGTTCCAGAGAAGAGTCCAAAGCGTATTGACAGTGGCAGGTTAGCGTATGTCACAAACACGACGAAAATCAGAAATGATAGCTCTCCCGTAGGCACCAGCTTCCCATCAGCTCCATCGCCACCAACCCATGCGAATGCCAGCACCACCAGAACGAGCCAAGTGAACTTGCTTATGTAATCCACGGTTCGGGAGGTTAGTCTTTGGTAGCTGACGAAGGTCGCCAGGGCAGTGACAAGGAAAATGAAGGTCGCAATGCAGATCGTGGCAAAGTAGACTTTGATGTTTGTTACATCGAGCGACTGAAAGAGAAAAGATGATGTATATATGCACATGCGCGCGCGCACACACACACACACACACACACACACACACACACACACACACACACACACAAGAGAAAAAGACACCGCAAAGTCAACACCACAACAGATAGTGGCGTCTGAAGCCAAAGCCAAAAACAGCAATTCCTGATGATTCTTATTTCAAAATTTACTGAAATTTCTAAGCATG
This sequence comes from Clathrina lutea, assembly GCA_028571005.1. Lineage (NCBI taxonomy): Eukaryota > Metazoa > Porifera > Calcarea > Clathrinida > Clathrinidae > Clathrina > Clathrina lutea. The sequence continues at coordinate 5,271 of JAOWAR010165660.1, forward strand.
TGTCTGATTCCTTCCTCATTCCTTTGTGCGGTAATCAACGATTTAATCCCACAACAAGGTGTGCTTCTCAACTGCTTCTGGTTCCATGGAGAAAACTCCACAGAGACATTCACACTTCGTATTATTTTGGACGAAAAAAAAAAAAACGCTTATCGCAAGCAAGTGAGCTTAAGCACGCATAATGAAACTTAGACAGATGCAAGGGGGTCTTTAACTAAGTCAACTCAAAACAATATTATAAGTTCACGCACACCATGCCTTCCATTAACAAACACAAATACATGTGCAAACAGCAGTGGGCCAAAGGTGAAAAGGATGCAGCTAAAGGGTGACTGAAAAAGATAGTGAAGAAGGAATGTAAAAGTTATTGCAAGATAATGGCGTCTAAAGTGGCTTTCTAGTAGCTGAAGTTTCTACCCTTACAACGATACCCACTGTTCAACTGCAGGCATGTAAGTGAATGTTATTGAGATGTGGTGGCACAGTTGTGACTCTTGCACGTACTGGGGCTTCCCATCCTCATGCACTGAGGAGGGGGAGGTGTGTTACTGTGAATTCCTGCTTTCTTATGTATCTAACCCAAGGCAAATGATAGCAACTCCCTGGGAGCTTTGAAGAGTCAGGCAATTTGTTGAGTCAAGTGATTTCTTCACTGAATAAGCCTCAAGCTGGCGATCAAAATCTCCGCCAACAGCAGCAGGTCAGACTCCCTGAGGGGACTGTCTGACCTGATTAGCTATAATTGAATTAAACACTATCTGCGACGTCGACGGAGGTGTTTCAACAGGCACCACAAAACGACGCACAAACACCTGCCGGCTAACTTTCCTGAGTTTCTGCTACTCCAGCGAAAGAATCCACGCCAGCGTGGGAAAAGCTAAACGGAGGAAAGTCGATCACGTTCATACATGCCGCTCAAGGTCCCAAAGCCTCGAACATTACGATCATCGAACGGCGGCACTGCAGCTACCCGGCGCCCCACACAGATCTACACACTACACTGAAGCTATACGCTCAACTATTAAACGCGCACGCATCTAGGACCGCATGTGTGCTCGTACTCTCTGTCGCCGTGCACTGTATCGTTGGCAAAACCACTACAACAGTTCCTATAGTCGCTGCTGACACAAGCACCGCACGCGAACACACCATCACACAACTGAGCCACAAACAAACACGCCGGCAGGTACGTCCTTGCCAACCTTGCCGTTTGCCAGCACGAGGATGATGCTGACAAGTCCAAGGGTTACCATCACCATCAGCAGCGTGAGGAGCTGCGCGAAGCGCACCCGATGGAAGTAGCGCTGGTACAACTCCTCCGTCTTCTCATTGACGAACTCGAACTTGAACTTCTGCCAATTGAAGATGCTGGCGTTCGAGCCGGCCATGCCCGAGGTCTTCCGTCGACCTCGATTTCCACCGCGCCATCCAGACTCGCTGACACCACCGAACAGCCTCCCCGAGGAGAACGAAGCCTGCCCGCGCATGCTCGCGCCTGGGCCCAACCAGCAATCCTGCTGCTCCGACTCGTTCTCGCCTCGTCTGTCCCGACTCTCGACGAACCTCCGAAGTGTCCTCTCTCACAGGCCGGTTTGACTCGGCCGCCCAGCCCGAGCTAGGAACTGGACAGAACGAGTAAGTTGAGGGGGCAGCGAACCGCCATCATGACCACGCTGCCTCCCTTTCCTGGAGCTCGCTCCCTTTCACGCCGATTGATGTTTCCCTCCCTCGGTGACTAGCGACCAGGTTCGCTCTCGTCGAGGTTGGCCCACTCCGTCTCGCCGTCTCTCCAAAGCCAGTCGCCTCTTCGCGGAGCTTCGCTGTCAGGGGACAGATCGACCAATCCCAGTCACGAGCGAGGACACGATTATCGTAGCCCAGATGAGCAGGGCAGCGCGCAGTTCACATCCAACCGGAAAGCAAAGGCCTTCTTCTCGGCTCGTTGTGGGTAAACCAAGAAGTTGAGAAGGCTCTGCAATATTCAAGCAAATCTCCTGAGCTCCTCTCGACTCGGACCGACGCTCTGTGCCGTCAGCGCACACGTTGATAAGCCTCAGTGGGACCGGCTTGCGCATGCATGAAGTCACTAGAGTAGAGGATGCCTGTTGATCCACTGTCAGCCTGCAGCTGAGCGTCTTATTAGCTTGATCGACCACATGCACATATGCAGGCACGCACGAGGCTTCATACCTGGTGCGCACACGCTAGCCGCTGCGCGAAGCGCATGCGGTGACCTCCGATCCGCGCAAGCGTAGATGTACAATACATGGTGTTCTGACCACTGTGACATGACCACAAACGACGATGTAACGTAAATCGACATGTACATATATACGGCATCGACATCGACGGCACGACTTTAACTTATATGTAGCATTAAATTTTTTTTATGGCTGGCATTGGCTGGCATCACATTTGACTACATTGAATTTCCAAATAGATGTAACCGCTTGTAGTTAAAGTAGCATGTACACTACTACAGGTTTGAAAATACACACCTGCTAGCGTGTATGTAATGAAATTACACTCCTGCTAGCGGGAATGTATTGAAAATACACACCTCTCAACATGCAGTCCAGGACAGGCACTACTTGGCCCATGACCAAGTGCATACAAAAACATGAAAATGTGAAGGCTGAAAACTGTGTATGAAGAAAAATAGTTAAGCAAGGATGACAAGAAAAAAATTTAAAAAAAAAAAACACTGCCTTTAAACAGGCTAAAAGGAAGATACTGTTTGGACTTGCTGTTGGTGCTGTGCATCGACCCCAATACTGATGGTGAGATTGTGGTCCGAATGTAGTGTTGGGAGCATTAATGGTGAAAGAAGAGGCCATGTAGGATGATGGTGTTCCTTTGCCGATCTTTATGGAGGAAGGGCAGAGTCATTTGGCATCAAGTTCGCCTGACGATTCTCGGTCGAGAACAGCCATTGCTGCTGGTCGCTTTCCACCTGGCCTATCCAGTCGGTCGTAGCTTTGAACACTTCAAGTGCCAACCAAGGCTTCGGTGACCAGTTACGGCGCACACTTCGTGGTCGTCGAAACCTGCATCCTTGAGCGTGGTAACGACCGTGGCGCCAACGCAGTGGTTGGCATACCTTTTCCTGAGATTGGCGCGCCATTGAACTGACAAGGTTGGCATCATCTGTTCGAGCTGGTTATGACCCAGTGGCATGCAGGCAAACCAGGCCCTTCGGAAGGACGGCACCCGAGCAGAACTCGCGGGAAAATTCTTTCGACGGAAGAATGAAGACGACTGGGCATTTTCTTCAGAGCGGCGACTTGAACGGTGTCTTGAATGCGCCCGCAACTGTGGCAGTCTTTACCCGCCAGTCCTCCACGGGTGTTCTTCGTGACAAAGTCAGCGGCAAGTTTCACATACTCGACACCGCCCTCGTCTTTCCCGAAGAGAAGGTCTTCCTTCCCTGTTTTAGTGAAGACCTCGCCGCCCCGCACGCCGAAGTGAAGCGCGATCACGTACCAACAGTAAGACTGCATATACATGTACGTCTCATTTGCCTCTAGCACGTCGGAAAAGTAGTCGACCAGGCGAGCCTTCACAAAAAAGGTCCTGCTCAGTGATAACGTCCTTGTGTTGCACTTGCCGCTCGACATCAACCTTCCTGTTTTTCTTCAGAACACTGAGGACATCGTTGCTTGCGCGGAACTCTGGCTGAGTGTCCATATTCAACGTACACCGCAAGCCCTTCAGCTCATGCTGAATAGCAGCCCGCGGGCGCTGCCATGTAACTGGTCCGCTGGTAGAAGCCACCTACAGGCATTTTCGTGCGTGGACCAGCACAAAACTAGAAATTCATTGAGTTCCTTGGCTGAGCAAGAAGGCAAATCTAACGTCAGACTTTTTTCGCGGCGGAAAGAATGTAACGCTGAGAGCCAGAAATTCGTGGCTTTCTTCGCGCTCTTCGGGACGGCATAGTCCACGAGAGTGAGCTCTTGGCTATCAGAAAGGTCTGCGAACCTGTGCGGAGGCACGACTTCCTTCTCCTTATCCGCCATCAGGGGTACAGACGAAAATACCAATTGGTGAAACGCTGAAATCATGCGTCCTTTCGCTTTGGCAACTCAAACGCAGCTGAAAAACTTTCAAAACGCATGTTTTCAGGTTGTTTGACCACGGAGTCGGCATGGACTCCAACCCGGGCGTCACGCTCTGTTCGGCGCACAGTGACGGAGAATTAGGGTAAAGGTTAATACGCGCACGGTCTTCTTCTCCATACATTTGCTCTTCTGCTTACAGAGTCGATTCCAAAAGTAAAGGTTCTAAAAATTTAAGTCGGTTACATACCTCGGCCTCGGAATTATCGCATAACACCTCTAAAACCCCTAGCCTTCGGGTTCTTAGGGTTTTTTGATCGAGTGTACATGTATTATGCGATCATTCCTGGGCCTCAGTATGCATAAGTAACCTTTTACGTAGACCTGCTAGTTTTAGATATTCTATAACTGTTGTGCAAGCAGGTGGAAACACTTGCTTGATTTTCTGTAAACGTCTTTTTGTGGATACGGAGAGAGTGCGCTCTCCTAGCTTATCCATACTTGCCCCACAGCCGACCAGCAGGATACCCCTGGGAGAGTGAGTACTAGTGACAGGGTCAATAGTCAAAATGATCACTCAGTACATTGTCAGGGAGAGAGAGAGAGAGAGAGAGAGAGAGAGAGAGGGAGGGAGGGAGGGGGGGAGGGAGGGAGAGAGAGAGAGAGGGAGGGAGCGAGCGAGAGAGAGAGAGAGAGAGAGAAAAAAAAAGAAAGAAAGAGAGAGAGAGAGAGAGAGAAAGAGAGAGAGAGAGAGAGAGAGATAGAGATAGAGAGAGCGAGAGAGAGAGAGCGAGAGAGGGAGGGAAAGATATAGATAGAGAGAGAGGGGGACAGGGACAGAG